>AWUE01018892.1:0-11184 GCA_001974825.2 Corchorus olitorius
TGGATCGCTAGCACAGGGCCAGTCATAGTGCTAGAAGCAAACAAGAAATCTGGTTAGAAGAACTTAAGTATAGTGTGTGTGATGTTTCCGAGCCTAGACGAAAGGAGTCATGGTTCAATCTTCGGACACCATGTACTTCGTTAGCGTCCTGAGATGCTTACACTAATTGAAGGTCCAATTCGTAGAATCCTTCTTGTATGCACTATGCTTATAAGTGAAGATGGTTGTTTGAGTCAACAAACTAGTGGGGGAATGTTATATAGTTTGTTGATGTGGAATGACTCCCACATTGCTAAGGGAATACAAAGGCCGTTGGTTTATAAAGGCTTAAGTGCTTTAAAGGTTATCTTTAGATAACATGTGGGCTAGTGGATATTTAGGCCATTTGGGATTGGTTTATCTACTAATGGGCCTAGGTCAATAGACTAATTTTGTTGGTCTTTGATGAGGGAACTTGAGGCTCTTGGGGCACTTGGGCCTTAAGAATTTCTAAAGTCTTAATTTTTTTATTTTTCCTTAAAGAAAATTCGGTTACCTAGTTGAATAGGTATAAACTACTGAAAACTGTCTTTTCTCTAATAGATACCTTTTTATTAGGAGACGGTTTCAGAGGTTGTATTGTTTCACATTTTATAAATAGGAACGTGATTATCCCCTGAAATCACAATCAATTCTTCTACTTTTTCCTTAGATGTTCTTAAGTGGCTTAGTTGTATCCCAAATACGACTTGTTTGATTTCTCAAGCAATATTGTATTTGAGAAAGCTTGGCGCCTCTAAGTCTTGTTTTCTCTCTAATTTCAAAAAATTTCTAACATTAAATAAATGAACAGCTTGATACAATCTGCTAAAATAATGAACATTGAACTTTAAATTTAACGTTTCTAAGACATTAAAGTTCCCTTTGTAAAGAGAAAAGGAAGCAAATGCATTTAGTCTTTGCATCCTACCATTTCACTGTGATTTCCTAAAAAGAACGATTAACTACGCATATAACAGGTAAAGCACAAGACATGAACTACAAACTAGAACTCTCATCAGCAGCAGAGGAGAGAGAGTATAGTTCATTACCACTTTGTTTCTGGTACAACAGTAAAAATATATATAAAAAAAAATCCAAGCTTTCATCATTGGGCAACCGTAGTTCCGATTGACTAATTTTTCAATGTGTCAAATGCAACAACAAGGTTATCATATAATCAATTGGTAATAAATGTATAAAATAATTCTTACCATTTTCTCTTTTATAACTTCCAATGCTACTCACAACATCTAATCTCATTTCCCAGAAAGCCAATGTCTCCAATTTTCCTGGAATTTGGTATCAGTAAGAGAACTGTTTCAAATTAGAGTCGAAAAGGAAAAAAAAAAAAAAAAAAAAACTAATTGAGCATATTTTTTACTATCTTTTGTTCTTGCAGCAGTATATTGTTCCCTCAAGTTACAATTAATCTCCCATATTTCTTGTTAAGAACGTATTACAATCTTTTATTTTACTGAAGTGTTGTTCACCAATCAAAATGAATTTTTGAAAATGAAAATCTCTTTCATGTCAAAAATTAACCCAGACTCACAGTATTTTGTAGCAAAAAAGTGTTGAATCCCCAAATGAAGCTGCTGCCAGTTTCAAACTGATCGGTAGCAAGTTTTCTTTGTTGCACGAACTATATCCTCTACCTATAAAATCCAATAGATATTTGCTTCAGTTTTCTGGCTAAAGCCATCAAAAAATAGAGACATCCGCAAAATGTATTACATAAGAGAAATCTCAAGGTTATTGTTGGCCTAAACATAACAAACAACCGAAATTCATCAACATAAAAAATAATGTTTTAAGCACATGCATCAGAATGTCTCAAAACCATATTGTCATAGTATAGAAAACTTAGTCAGTCATATACTTAAAAAAGCAAAGGCATATTCTATATATATCAAACACCAAATGAGATATACATTAAACAAAATAGACTGAAGGAAATGTCAATCATGCCAGGAGTAAGCTCAAATTCTTTCACCAATTTTGAAGGAGACATTAGGCAGAGAAGATAGACACTTGCAATCAACAATTGATTCTCCCCTCTTGATGGCTGCAAGCGAAATGGCAACTGGCTATGTGACTAGAAAGTAACTAAAAACAACCTCAGGGTTTCTGGACCTAAGCTTAAGTGTCTAGAAACAATAGAAACATCTTTGATAAGGAAGGCAACAATATCGCAGTTGGTTGTCAATAATAGTACAAATATATCTGGAAATTTGTTTAAATAAATCAAAGGAAAGGAGTGCAACTATATGCTTAGAAGGTGCTAGTTAAAGTAGAGATTCTGACATGGGTGTAAAAGTTCTGATTTGAAATCAAGGGTACTCACCACAGGCAGCATTTGGAGACCCAATTAAGTTGTCACCTTCATCCATCAAGGTTATAATACAAGAAGTCTCAGTCATGCCATATCCCTCAAGTACTAGACAGCCAAAACACCTGCAAATATAGTGATCAAATAATGAACATTCAACTCTTCACTTTATCAGACAAGTGTTACTCATTTGGATGGCTATGGAAACTAAGTGATCAAAAATAACAACCATGTATATTTTGCCTCTTGTAGGAAAATGGACTTACACTCTCAGGAAGTCCATTACATCAGGAGACGGGGGAAGCACTTGATCCTATAAATTAACGTACTCGTCCGCCAAGGTTTTCGCTAATATGATTAAAGACCAATTTGTCCCCAATTGGTGAAGCTTTCCTTCCTGAAATAATTGTGTGAAGCATAAAGCCATTAGATGAGCAAACATGAGGCAAGCACATTAATATAAACCATTTTACTTGACATTCTCTAATCATAACTATATATATTTGCAAGCAAATTGATAAAAAATTTATCCATAAACCAAAAGAAATTTCAATAATTAGCCATTTGCCCTGGTCATACCCTCCCACGTTTTTGGTGAAATGGGTGAAACTATTATTATATGTTGAATATTCGAAGGAAAAAAAAATATGACATGAAACAGGTAATCCTTGTAAGAAGATTGGATTGGGAAATATCTATATTTCAATACCTAAAAATCGATCTCCTTGGCCTTGCATGGACCGTTGAAAGTGACAGGATGTAACAAAAACGTTTCCCTGCTACAATGAAACTTTTTCAGTTTCTCTGCTACAAACATAATCCCAAGCCTCAAAAAATGCCTGCAAAAATATTGAGATATTTTTGTTATGTTGGGAAAATAGAACATCAGATTCAACTGAATACAGAAATATGAACCTCATAACTATCTGCAGAGCCATTTTGAACAGCAACAAAATCTAAAACATCAAAAACTTCTAGTTTTATTATGCCAATTGCAGGATTGCAAACAATGTTAGAACACAACAAGTAAAAGATAATCCCTTCTGGTTTTAATGGAAAAACTCATTCTGCCATCAACCATCAAATGAAGAAGAAGAAGAAAAACCCATTCCGCCATCAACCATTAAATGGCGAAATAAGAACAAGAAAACATGGGATTACCAGATCTAAACTTACTCATATCTGAGAAGAGGAGAAGAAGAAGTTTCCCTTCGAATGGAGCAAGAGTGATTCACTAGCTGCCGAAGAAGAATATTCTTCTTCTTTCCAACACCAAACGCCATTTCCTTTCTAAACCCTCTCCTATGCTGCTCTATGCAGTGGAAAGGGGAAGTTTTTGTGTCACGTCCCGATCCGAAAGTCGAGTACGGACAACCGCCGTGTCACCTCGAAACACGTGTCAGTCGGTCACGCATTCTAAAGCAACACGAAACGTCAATATCAAATAAAAAATTAAGAAAACGTGAATTAAGTATAAATTTAAAATACTTAAATTTTCAAATCAAAGTAAAAGCGGAATCGTTAAAAAAATGAAATAATATAAGTTTTCTAATAAATCAAAAACCAGTCAAATCCAAATAGTTAGTTAGTAATCAAGAAATAAGGCATGTGGAAACAATGAAAAAAGACAACGTCAATGGGACCCGTCATGTAGTGAGAAGTACCTCTAAGAGCAGTGATAACAGCCTACACCACCGACTCGAACGCCAAGGGAATGCTGAATCCTAACTACCCTGAAACCACAACAAGAAATCGAGGGGTGAGTACACGAATGTATCCCGTGAGTGAGCCACCCTCAAAAGAGGACCAGAAGAAGGTGGGGTGCACTCAAAACCAAAACAGGTAAGGAAACCAAGTTATAAAATCATGGTTAGCAATAAATCAAGTTCATGAAATCATTTATCATTTTCATAAACAAATGGGCTGCCAATAAAACCTATCCCGAGTGACCTTGGCCCGAGTCAACCTCCGGAACCGTCAGGGGCATTTTCGTCATCATCAAATCATTAGTAAAAATAGCATTTTTCTCATTTTTCCAAACAAGCACGTTCCCCTGACGTTAGCTTGGGTCCAGTACTACGTGGTGGCCGCAGCACACCCAATTTAGCTCTCCCATGCACACGCCGAACCGGTAAATAAATATATAAATACGGATGTCGGGCCTGGAGCTACGAACCATGTGAATCCAAAACGATAGCCATGGTTCGTCAAAACAAATACACCAGCGCTAGGTCGCGTCCGAGACGCTCCACCAACAAGTCATACGCACTCCTGGAGCTACGTCCATAAGTCCCCGTATGCTTGAACAAATTCTTTAAAACAAAACCAGGTCATTCATGCACCCAAAACATTTTATAAATCATTTACGTAAAAACAGTGATAAAACATTTCCACAACGGGTTCTTCGTTGAGGATAGCCCACTCACAGTTCAGGGGACTCGTACACCCCAAAGTCAATCCACTGTGAGTCTAGCTGATGTCTCGATCAGCGCCTCAGCCGTCTGATTGAGAAGCACGTGCAACACAAGAAAATCATTAAAACCAATATCATAATCAAAGTCATAAACCAAAGTATTAAATCAGAATAATAAACTAGACAGTCAGATAAAACATAATAAAATCACATGAATACATATCCCAGACCCACGGTCTATGTCGAGGAGTTTAACGTATGTCATACAATGTTTCAGGACGAGTTTCAGAGTCGGAACACACTTTCTAAAGCTCATTAGATCATTTTAGAGGAAAAACGGTAATTTAATTCGACAAAGGGCAAAACAGTAATTTTTCATGATAGGGGTAAAATCGTAATTTTACCAATCAGGGGCATAATCATCAATTAGGTTACTCATATTCGAAATCTACACACTTTAATTCAAAGGACAAGGTTAAAAGGGTAAAACTATAAATTTAACCTTCTAAGGGTATAACAGTAATTTTATGCCCATACAGATACAACATACATATTCGTAAATCCTTACATGACCGAAGGGGTCAAATTCTTCGAATCCCTTTTCTAGGGGCAAAGTTGTAATTTTACATATTTGAGGGTAAAATGGTCATTTGGACTTATCGTAGGTTCCACAACGTACATGCGTATTTATTATTTTGAGCTGCATAGTCAAATTCTTTCATTTCTACCCTTAGGGGTATTTTGGTAAATTTTAATACTAAGGGGCATAATGGTAATATTGATAGGTCGAGGGTAGCACAGTAATTTTACCCAAAAGGGTCTCTACAATAGCTTTTCAATCCTGAATATACGATCTTAAATTTAATTACTTGTATCACCCTAACAAGGGTAAAAAGGTAAATATACTTATCAAGGGTATTTTAGTAATTTTTACTCTCTTAGAGTACGATGACATGCCTTACGTGTTATAGTTTGTGGTACTACTCAATCGAATTCGAAATCGTGACTCAACGGGATAGATGAGTACACTTTTATTAATTAAGGGTAATAAAGTAATTTACCCACTCCAAGGGTAAAACGAACATTTTATGATCCTACAAATTTTATAGAAAAGTACAAGAATTATTCGGACATAACAACACGACCGATGTGGTCGAATTCATTAAATTCCTCTTAAAAGGATAATTTAGAAATTTTAACATCCTAAGGGCGATTTAGTAGTTTTACCCGTCCAAGGGTAAAATTGTAATTTCACTTACCATTTTATTAAACCTCAAATTTCATTTTCCCTTTACTTTTCTTTTTCTTTTCTTTTTTCCTTCTCTCTTTTTTTTCTTCCTTTTTCCTTTTCCTTTTTCTCTTTTTTCTTTTATTTCTTCAATTTTTTTTAAATATATATATATTTTTTAAAATTTTCTGTTGGGTCAAGGCCCAACCGCTGGGCCTTTGCAGCTGCCATGCTGCATTGGGACGCGCGCAGGCCCAAGAGGCTAGTAGCGCAAGCCCAGGCGGCAAGCAGCTCATGCGCAATCGGCCTGGGCTATGCCCAACGCCAGGCCCTGCTGGCCTGCTGGGCATGGCCACCAACTTGGGACAGCCGGCCAAGATACCAGAATCTGCTCTAGATTCCGGTGAGCCTTTTTTTTTTTAAATTAAGTCCCCACTCCAGTTTTTTTTTCACTTAAAAATCACCCCTAAACAACTTTAATGACAAACCCAAACTATAAATCATAAATTTCCATCCATTCATAACATTTCAAGCATCAATTCATCAACACCCAATTCTAAAATGAATTTAAACCATCAAATTCAAAATAACTTACCCAAAATATATCAATTCCAAGCTTCTCCCTTGCACCCCATGCTTTAAATTCAACTCTTCCATAATTTAATTATCATAACCTCCAACAACAATATTTCTAGATTCCATTTACAAGAATCAAATTAGTATCTCTCACTTCACCATAAACCAAACTTAAGGAAATAGAAAGCTACTCATTAACTTACCCAAATCACATAATTTCATCCCATCCCGTAGCTCCTCTTTCCATCCTTGTAAATGAACATTTCCTTCACTTCTCCTCAATTTCTTGGTTTCAATTGGCTTAGCAAAATGAAGGCTTGGATTGGGTAAGGTTGCATGTTGAATTGGGTAAGGATTTGAGACATGAGATTTAGAGTGAGAGAGAGAGAGAGAGAGAGAGAGAGAGAGTTTGGGTTAGATAGCTATAGAGAGAGGAGAAATGTTATGCTAGACGGAGAAGAAGGAGAGAAGAAGAAAATTTGGCTCTTTTATTCTTTATGGGCAAAATTATACTTTTTGGCCACATAGTTTTCGTTTCCTTCAATTTGGGCCAAACTTCTAAAATTCAAATTCCACCACACTATTTTTAATTTTTAATTTAATTTGTTTATAAGATTATAAATTAAACCAATATTAATTTAGGCTTAACAATTCTTCCCACCTTAAAGGAAATTTCGTCCGCAAAATTTGGATAGGAACTTATTTGTCTCAACCAAAGGACAAAGTGTTACACATTAATTCTTCAATTCTCTTGTTCACCGCTATCAACTTAAAGAGTTATCTATTGCATCCTTGACATCAATTTACTTAATCCTTAGACTCCATTTCGAGTTATCAAATTATCAATCTTTGTTGTTCTTAGAATATCAACTTCTCAACCAACTCAATCAATGCCATTAGGAGATGGTAGGTAAGAACTTAAATCCCAAATACGTTTAAACTCCAACGACATGCTCAGACGATGTGTTACCAAGCTTCTACTTGCACCATCTTTGTAAAACCAGTATCAACATAAAACTTTATTTACCATATACATTTTTACTATCTTATGACCATTACTTCCTTTATAACATAAAGTTTCCTAACTTCTTTGATTAAATCCTCCTCGAACTTAACCAAAAATATAATTCTTGATATTCTTGTTTACAAATAATCCATTAAACTTCTTTAGCATCACGAGCCAACTGCCAACTCTTAACAATATTCTTATATCTTCTACTTCACTACCAATTCCAACGTTTCCAAGTCTCTAATTCCAAAGATCCTTATAGTTAGTAGAGATCCAAAATATTTCTTCCACAATGAAAGTAACTTCCAATCTTAATAATAATTACATCCAAAGTATACTTCAATTTACAATTACAATACCCTATGTTTATTCAAACATCTACATAAACATACAATCTTTTGCTATTCATATACCCTTCTACTCTCATCTCAGACTTTAACTCAATATCTTTTGTAATGTTTAGCCAAACCATTTTAAACGTCCAAGACTTGGATATCTACTTAAGATCAATATTTTCACCTCAAATAATACAACCTTACAAAAATTAATGCACAAATGAATGCTACAAATCAAATTTCAAATTCAATACTTCCAATGTCTAATTAAACCAACTAAACTCCCCAAGGTTCCTATTTTGATCAATTTAATCCTTCAAAATTCACCTTTATTCAATTATACCACTATTGGTCCTAAATTCACATCTGTTGACAAAAACGTAAACATTTGCAATATTTAATGATTAATGCTCGAGCTTCCAAGATTTCTCCATACTCCACATATCCAACACGATATCACTTCTTCCAAATTACTCTTATCAATGATACCAAAATTAAAGAATCCCTGCTAGCTAACAAATTTCCACCAATCTTAGGAAAATTTAGTAATTATTTCCTAAGCATCCGAAAAATCATTATATCATACAACTTCAATTTAGTTAACTAAAATTCCTTGTCTAATGTGGATGTCTCAAAACAACTCGAGTAAGTTGAAGCTTAAACTTGAGTAGTTTTGCATGCATCAAAGCTCTTGCATGGTTAGGTGAGACATTAAAGATGCTAATGTGACAAAATGGAAATCGGAGTTATATATAGAGGAAACATCCACAACTAACTCAAATGTTGTCCTTTGATAACCCAACAACTACCTTGATGATTCTAGTAATCCATTACTAAAGTACTTAGGTAAGATTGTCCGGTGTTATATTGTTGATTACCGATCTATCATATCCTTAAGGATAGACAACAACATTCCGCAATGACCAATGTTTAGATCGGTGAATTGATAAAATTTGATTTGAAATAATACCGAGAAGTACTACTAGGGCAATCTCGGCAACTCCATGGCGAATACTTTTGAAAATCCTTCTACTACCAAAACATAACAATTATTTTCACCAAGGTTCGCTCCTTCTTTCACATGGACCTCCTAAGTCAAATTATCAAGCTTGAGCACTTATTATTTCCTTAAAGCTTTGCTAGTGTCGCAAGCGATATACGAGATTGGGACTCCAATGCAATATGAAGTCACTGGTAGTATTTGCATCGAATGAAAAGCCGGTATCGGTTCTTACAAGTTAGGATATGACATACGTGGAAATGACATAGGTGGGAACTACAAGTTTCGAGTATTTTCCTATAAACGATTGCGTAAAGGACAAATGGCCCAAGAATTCATACTCGTCAATTTGATCTCTTAACGAGGTCAAATCGTAACGAGGATGTCGTCGAAAATGATTACGTTTTGGTGGCATGAATCTCTAAGAAGAGCAACGAGTTTAGAATTTTAGGCAACATAAACGGAAGAGACACGGAATTTGGGATTAAAAGCAAAATCATTTGAAAAGACACGATGTTAGTATTAAAAACAAGGCAAACCAAACACTTTGATTTCAAAACAAAACGTAAACTTAAAAGGCAGATGGATACCTATGTGTCCGGAACTTATCCTAAACTTACTATAGGCCCACTGGACTTATAAATCAAGGATAAAAACAAAATGTTCTTATACCAATAAAGTTGTCACGCCCCGACCCGAAAGTCGAGCACGGACAACCGCCGTGTCACCTCGAAACACGTGCCGACCGGTCACACATTCCAAAGCAACACGAAGCGTCAATATCAGATCAAAAATTAAGAAAACATGAATTAAGTATAAATTTAAAATACTGAAGTTTTCAAATCAAAGTAAAAGCGGAATCGTTAAAAAAAAATGAAATAATATAAGTTTTCTAATAATTCAAAAACCAGTCAAATCCAAATAGTTAGTTAGTAATCAAGAAATAAGGCACGAGGAAACAATGACCAGAGACAATGCCAGTGGGACCCGTCATGTAGTGAGAAGTACCTCTAAGAGCAGTGATAACAGCCTACACCACCGACTCGAACGCCAAGGGAATGCTGAATCCTAACTACCCTGAAACCACAACAAGAATTCGAGGGGTGAGTACACGAATGTACCCCATGAGTGAGCCACCCTTAAAAGAGGACCAGAAGAGGGTGGGGTGCACTCACAACCAAAACATGTAAGGAAACCAAGTTATAAAATCATGGTTAGCAATAAATCAAGTACATGAAATCATTTATCATTTTCATAAACAAATGGGCTGCCAATAAAACCTATCCGGAGTGACCTTGGCCCGAGTCAACCTCCGGAACCGTCAGGGGCATTTTCATCATCATCAAATCATTAGTAAAAGTATCATTTATCTCATTTTTCCAAACAAGCCCGTTCCCCTGACGTTAGCTTGGGTTCGGTACTGCGTGGTGGCCGCAGCACACCCAATGTATCTCTCCCATGCATACGTCGAACCGGTAAATAATTATATAAATATGGATGTCAGGCCTGGAGCTACGAACCATGTGGATCCAAAACGATAGCCATGGTTCGTTAAAACAAATACACCAGCGCTGGGTCGCGCCCGAGACGCTACACCAACAAGTCATACGTACTCCTGGAGCTACGTCCATAAGTCCCCATATGCTTGAACAAATTCTTTAAAACAAAACCAGGTCATTCATGCACCCAAAACATTTACCACAACATTTAATAAGTCATTTACGTAAAAACAGTGATGAAACATTTCCTCAACGGGTTCTCAGTTGAGGGTAGCCCACTCACAGTTCAGGGGACTCGTACACCCCAAAGTCAATCCACTGTGAGCTTTAGCCGATGTCTCGATCAGCGCCTCAGCCGTCTGATTGAGAAGCACGTGCAACACAAGAAAATCATTAAAACCAATATCATAATCAAAGTCATAAACCAAAGTATTAAATCAGAATAATAAACTAGACAGTCAGATAAAACATAATAAAATCACATGAATACATATCCCAGACCCACGGTCTTGTCGAGGAGTTTAACGTATGTCATACAATGTTTCAGGACGAGTTTCAGAGTCGGAACACACTTTCTAAAGCTCATTAGATCATTTTAGAGGAAAAACGGTAATTTAATTCGACAAAGGGCAAAACAGTAATTTTTCATGATAGGGGTAAAATCGTAATTTTACCAATCAGGGGCATAATCATCAATTAGGTTACTCATATTCGAAATCTACACACTTTAATTCAAAGGACAAGGTTAAAAGGGTAAAACTATAAATTTAACCT
>AWUE01018893.1:0-48284 GCA_001974825.2 Corchorus olitorius
TCTCTCTTTTTTTTCCTTCCTTTTTCTTTCTTTCCTTTTCCTTTTTCTCTTTTTCCTTCTATTTCTTCATTTTTTTAAATATTAATTATTTTTTTTAAATTTTCAGTTGGGTCAAGGCCCAACCGCTGGGCCTTGCAGCTGCCATGCTGCACTGGGCCGCGCGCAGGCCCAAGAGGCTAGCAGCGCAGGCCCAGGCGGCTAGCAGCTCAGGCCCAAGCGGCCTGGGCTATGCCCAACGCCAGGCCCTACTAGCCTGCTAGGAATGGCCACCAGCTTGGGACAGTAGGCCAAGATATCGGAATCTGCTCCAGATTCCGGTGAGCCTTTTTTTTTTTTAAATTAAGTCCCCACTCCATTTTTTTTGCACTTAAAAATCACACCCAAACAACTTTAATGACAAACCCAAACTATAAATCATAAATTTCCATCCATTCATAACATTTCAAGCATCAATTCATCAACACCCAATTCTAAATTGAATTTAAATCATCAAATTCAAAATAACTTACCCAAAATATATCAATTCCAAGCTTCTCCCTTGCACCCCATGCTTTAAATTCAACTCTTCCATAATTTAATTATCATCAACTCCAACAACAATATTTCTAGATTCCATTTACAAGAATCAAATTAGCATCTCTCACTTCACCATAAACCAAACTTAAGGAAATAGAAAGCTACTCATTAACTTACCCAAATCACATTGTTTGTACCCTAATTTACACCTGGGTAAATTAGGAACTGTGGTCCAAATTTGATTAAATTAAGACTACCCTAATCCAATTAGGATTTGGCAAAACCTTTTACTCATGCCCCAAAACCTAAACTGCCCTAGAAAATTACATGGAAAATTGCTTGTAATTTTATTATGAAAATCATGTATTGTGACCATCACCCCAAATTCGGCTTATGAGCTGGGTGATTGCACCAAAAGATGATCAATCACCCAGCCATGCATCGTATCACCCATAAGTGGAATCTGATCACCCAAGAAGCATGATCACCCAGGAAATCTTAGTGGCGCATTGGTCACCCTGGGCTTGGCTTTTGACAATTCGCCAAAAATCACAAGTTTGAACGTGGTTATAGTATTTTGGACATGACGCCATACACCCAAGTGTATGCCTTGGCGTCGTGTTCTCCCGTTGCAAGTTTCTTGGCGTTTTTGGGGAGGCGATGATCCAAGCAGCAATGGCACCGTGTTAGGGTGAGCAACACCCTGGGTGAGCAAAGTTGGCGATTGGTTCACCCACAAGGATCAATCATATACATTGTAATCTTGAGTTGACTAAGTGAGATCGTTAATTTGTGATATTGATTTCCCGAAATCAAGGAATTAAATTGAAAAGCGGATCAATCGTCATCAAGTGAAAGTTGACCCTGAGACAAGAATCAATTGACAAAGTTGACAAATTAATTGCTGCGATTGGTGGGTCATCAAAGCAGAATCCCTTGATTGGTGCAGAAGATGGCGGCCCCATGGCTATATAAGCAGAGTCTCCACCAACGTGAAAGCTCTCTCCGGACACCCTATTGCCCTGCGCAAATTCAACCAAGCCATGTGCTTGCACTCAACACTTGTTCACACTTTTTACTCGTGTTAGACTCTTGTCTATTCACTTGTCTAGTATCTTTGATCCCTTGGATCGATTTTTATCACTTGTAATTCTCGTTTCTTTAATAACACGTCATTGTTATTATCTTTCGAGTTTCCAAGAACCTTTTGTTTGAGTTGATCTGAATCTGGGTTGCATGTTTTAAACACCTTGTGTGACTTACAACCAGTTCTCCACAAATTACGTCGTTTGATTTCCTTTTTTCAACAAGCTTTTACGCTTAATCAACTTTGTCAATTTCCTCGCGTAAATTGACTGGCACACCCCGTACACAGAAAGTTTCCAAAGAGATTTTTTGGTGCAACATCTCCTTTTTGGCACACCCAGTGGGGACCAAGAAGGATTTCAGAACACCTCAATCAGGTTCTCTTTAGTTGACTTCTCAACTTTCTTATTTTATTATTTTTGTTTCCTTGGGCTGTACGCCATCTCTTAGGCTTCTACGCCTCTTTTCTACCTTTCTGCTACTTTGTCACGATGCCTCCCAAGGATGCCAAGGAAACTGGCAAACTCAATGCAGAAAAATCTGAAAATTACATGGCCTTGCGTTCTGGTGCGTTGATCCCTAAAGATGGCGTTGATCAGTCCCAGGGGCAAGTTTATTCGTTTCAAGATGTAATGACCCAGCTTGCTGATATGATGAGCAAGTTGGATATGATGCGGACTCAACAGGACATGATGCGGACTCAACAAGATACGATGCGGGCTCAGCAAGGCGACTTGGTAGATCACCAGGGAAGGATCGATGCGGCTATCGAAAGGATAGGAGCGATGCCCGGGGGGCAAGGCCTGGCACTGGGTGGTCAACCTCTACCTTTGCAGGATCAACAGCCCCATGATGAGGCACCACCCCAACTTGGTGTTGCTAATGTGCTGGAACGCCAACCTGACCCACTTCTTCCTCCAAAAGACGTTGCGGACAATGCTAACAATTTGAACCAAGCAGACGCTCGGAACAATAATATTTATGTGCCACCACGACCTAGGGTGAATGGTAATGGCGCTAGGAATGGCAATGCTAATGGCAATGCCAACCAGCGCCATGCCCCTAGAGCTCAGGGCCGACAGTTTGGCGGCGCCCAGGATCGTCCTATTTATGAAGCATTTAGACCAGAAACTCAGGGACAACTAGACCGAGATCAAATCATGGATGTAATCCAGGAGATGTTTGGCCCAGGACTTAGACGGACGGGCAGGCCAGCGTTCCACACTCCTTACCCCGAGGAATATGATCGCCAACATCCATTTCCCAGAGGATACAAGATCCCTGAATTTTCGCCTCATTTTTCTGGTTTTTCTCCAGAGCAATCTACAATTGAGCATGTGGGTCGTTTCACTATTCAACGTGGGGAAGCTAATAGTGGATATCAGAAGCTGCGCTTGTTCCCTCACTCTCTTACTGGTGTAGCCTTCACATGGTACATCAATCTCGCTCCCAATTCCATTAGAACATGGGAGGACATTGAGAAGGCGTTCCACACCCAATTTTATCGTATCGAGCCTGAGATTTCATTCTCTGACCTATCTCGCCTTTCTCAAAGGAAGGGTAAGTCAGCAGAAGATTATCTGGCGCGATTCAAAAAGTTAAGGAATAGGTGCCGCACCGTCCTGCCTAAGGAAGATTTTGTACACCTTGCACAGAATGGATTAGACATAGAACTTCATAAGAAGTTTGAGGGCATGGATTTTCGAGATTACTTCAAAATGATCACCAAAGTCGCACGCTACGAGAGGCTTCTCCATGAAGAATCTGAAAGAAGAAGTTACCTCATACATATAACTTATTATCAAGAACCTAACTATGAGTTGGGTGTAGCTGAGGTCAAAATCGATAAGCCCATTGAGTGTCCTTCCTTAGTGAAAACGGGGATGAGACACCCTCAGACACAAGAACATTTGGCCGCGGCTTACCAATGCCAAGCGGAGAAGAGGCCTCAAGATGGTAGCCGCATGTATTCATTTGATGTTTCCAAAACTTCAGATGTGTTTGATTTTCTTTATAAGTCAGGGATGATCAAATTACCACCTGGGCATAGGCTACCCCAACCTGAAGATTTCAAGAATAGAGATTATTGCAAGTACCATGATTCGTGGAAGCACTCCACCAATAATTGCACTGTATTTAGAAATATAGTGCAGGAGAAGATTGATCGAGGAATTTTCAAGTTCCCTGATGCCCCTAAGAAAGATATGGGAGTTGATAAAAACCCATTTCCTGCCGTGGTCAACATGGTAGCAGCCAATTTCCCAGCCAATGGGCGCCTAACCAGAGAAGAAAAAGCCAAAGGCGTCATGATGACAAATGACCCAGTACCAACTAAGCATGACCCTAATGAGGTAAGGGTGAGTGGTCCAAAGGAAGATGATGGGGGCAAAACTAATGGGTATGTCAACCCAGGTGAGGCGAGACCCACAAAGAATCAAATGGGCCAACGAATGGCTCCAAGACCTGTGGCATTAAGAACCTTGGCTCCAAGAAGGAAGTTGGAGTTTTCTCCACCCAAGGCAAGATATGAGGTGCAACGTCCCAGGTTAATGGAGCCAAGAGTGACGGCACCAAGGAGGCTTGATTTCTCCAAAGAAAGAACTCCTCCCCCAAAGCTTCAAATAACCATCAAAGCATCAGAAGATACAAGAGAAGTTCGGTATCATCACCCAAGGCCACAATCAAAATCAAAGGCAGTGAGGCCGGCTTATACGGCACCACCCAACGCTTCTAATACGCCAACGGCGCCGTACATTCTTGATCCCTCGGTGAAATTTCCAACAAGGTCTAGAAGTGAGTTACGACCTTGGCTTGAAAGAAGAAAGAAGGAGTTGAGGATCACTGCCTGTCGAAAGTGAAGTTCAACTTCGGAGGGATCACGCTTTGAACTAATGTTCGGCCCAGGATGGTGAGGCCACCCAACAAAGCAATGATTGAAACTTGGCAGAGAGTCCAACATCCGAAATTTCCCCACCCACTAGTGCAACGGAATAGAAAGACTTGGAGAAGGAGGGAACTAAGGAGAAGGGCCCAAGCTAGAAGAGAGGCCGATAACGCCAATATGGATGTAGATGTGGCTACCCTGAGTACCACATTGGAAAAGTTCAAGTTCAGTAACGTCGATAATGAGATTGCCAATGGTGATGCCAATGAACTTGATCTTCCCCTATTCAAAGTTAGTGCGGACATGTCATTCGAAGACTTGGTTCGAAGAGGTCTAGAACCGTGGAGGGCCAAGGTTTTGCTAGAGCAAGCAAGGCTAGATGAGAGATTGGCGTTGGTGCAAAGGAAAAAAGCTGAGCTCCAAGCCAAAATAGATGCTCATGCCAAAAGCATAGATCAAGGATCGTCTCACCCCAACCTTAGGTCGACCTACCCTAAAGAAAAGAATGGTGATAATGTTGCTTCTGCAAGTGAGAACGAAACACTGCAAGCAGATGATTTCAAAGAAGAGTCCGAGTGTAATTCCATCACATTTGGCCAATTTACTGTTAACCTGCATTGTAACGTTCTTACTTTACCTTGTGTCTTCGCTGCAAAAAGTGATGAAAAAGTGGATCTTAGTGAACCACCCCCATTAGGGGATAATGAAGAAATAATTCAGCTACCCCAAGGTGAGGGTGAATGCTCGGGGGGCAAGATAGGTGGCGCCAAAGACATCACATTTGCAAAACCTAATGAAAACGCAACTCGCCACATCAAACCTTTATATATTAAGGTTCATGTTGATGGCATCCCAGTGAATCGCGTTTTAGTTGACAATGGCGCTATTATAAACATTTTGCCATGTTCTTCCTTGAAAAAATTAGGCAAATGTTTTAATGATTTAATTGAATCCGACGTCATCGTGAGTGACTTCTCTGGCACTATTAGCCAGACAAAGGGGATATTGCCTGCACAACTCACGGTGGGAAGCAAAACCTCTCTATCAACATTCTTTGTGATGGATTCTACATCATCATATAATGCTTTGCTTGGAAGGGATTGGATTCACTCCAACTGGTGTATTCCTTCATCACTTCACCAACTCTTAATGTTTTGGAATGGTGATGAAGTTGAGGTAGTTTATGCTGACACCAGACCATTCAAGATGGAATCCAATGCTGTGGAGGCAAGGTACTATGATGAATCTATTAGGACCACCCGTTTCCTGGGGCAAGACAAGTTTGGGCGACCCATGCCCATAGTGCCAAGCCTTAAGACCAAGCAAGATGGCCTCAAGGAGGCCATGGAAGATCTTGGTCGGCCTACTACGATCATACCGTGTAGTGTAATATAATATTTATTACGCTTAGTGGACAAAGCCGCCCCAATAGCGTTAATGCGGTTTAAAAAATAAAAAATAAAAATAAAAAAAAATATCGTGGTGATATAGTTGGAAAAATTTCACTTGCCTTAATTCGGGTTGACAACGTTGAAATAAGATGGCCACCCAAAATAGATTAAGGTGATGGCTCTTGGATAAAAACTTTATTTTCATCGTTATAAACTCATAGAATAATTTTTTTCACCCTAGTGTGGCGAAAGTAATTTCAACACCATGGTGATCCCAAATACTGAAAATTGTTGGTGTTGGCCTCATTTTTGGCCATCCCAATATTATCTTTATTGGTTAAATCTTGAGCCACTGAAGGTAGTAAAAATACAAAATGTTGTTGTTTTTCATACAAACATTTTGGTCACCCAAGTTTGGATAACGTTGTTGAAACTTTATTCAACGACAAATCAGGGTGATGACATTGGGAGCAATTTTCGAACTTGGGCAAGCTCTGCTCTTACTTTGGCAACCCGTAGAGTTTGGGGTGATGGCCTTTGTACAAGTTTCTCAATTTTGATCACCCAAGTTTGGTGAAAAGCAATCTTGATACTATGATCCCAAATATTGAAAATCGGTGATGTTAACCTTATTTTTGACCACTTAAATATACTATTTTTTTTGGCAAAATTTAGGAATGATGATTTTCACATATGAGAGAAAACTATCGAGAAAATTGGATCACCCTAAGCTTGAGCAATGTTGTTGAAACCTTTGTCGATATACGTTGAAGCAATTCCTCCATGGGTGATTTCATTGAAATAAGATGGCCACCCATAAAGTTTGGGGAGATGGCCTTTGAATTAATTTTTCCTATTTTCAATGAACAATCTTGATCACCCAAAGATTGGTTCGGATGACCCCAAATAAAATAAAAAAAATTATTTTGAAAGAATGTGGTTTAGCATTAAACCACCTAATTTCACGTAGAAGGCAATTGTTATTCTTACAAAACAAAATTGTGGTGAAAGATTTGTTTCTTTATTCGGCTCCAAGCTTGGGTAATGTTGGCAGGGACTTTGGTCACCAAGGTTTGGAAAATAGAGTGAAGATCACCCAAAGTAAATTAGGGTGATGGCTTTTGAACAAATTTCTTCAACGTCATTAGTCCATGGAAAGACTCTGGTGAGGGGAAAGGTTGATTTTAATGCCATGGGTGATACCAGATAACGGAAATTGTTGATTTTGGCCTTAATTTATTTTTGGCCACCTAGAATTTGTCACTGTTGAAGCAGTTTTGAGTTTGTGGGTGGCGCTCTTGGAGGAATTGATCGCTTAAGGACATGGGGGTGATGACTTTGGAAAATTTTACAACACTACAAGCTCATGAAAGAATTTTGGTCACCCAAGTAATGGCTTAAGGCGATTTTGGGCCATGGGGTGATCCTAAGTGATAGAAATTATTGATTTTGGCTTTAATTATATATTTGGCCAATATATTGTTAGGATTTGAAGAAATCTTTGGCGTTAGCTTAATTTATTTTGGCCACCAAAATGTACTATTTGTTGTTGGCAAATGTTAAGCCACCAAATGCAAAAAGATTGCTAATTTTTGGAGCTTATTGAAGACTTATATTTCATTAGACAATTTTGCTACGCTCCATACCTAATGAAATAGGGGGGCAATGTTTGTACCCTAATTTACACCTGGGTAAATTAGGAACTGTGGTCCAAATTTGATTAAATTAAGACTACCCTAATCCAATTAGGATTTGGCAAAACCTTTTACTCATGCCTCAAAACCCAAACCGCCCTAGAAAATTACTTGGAAAATTGCTTGTAATTTAATTATGAAAATCATGTATTGGGACCATCACCCCAAATTTGGCTTATAAGCTGGGTGATTGCACCAAAAGATGACCAATCACCTAGCCATGCATCGTATCACCTATAAGTGGAATCTGATCACCCAAGAAGCATGATCACCCAGGAAATCTTAGTGGCGCATTGGTCACCCTGGGCTTGGCTTTTGACAATTCGCCAAATTTCACAAGTTTGAACGTGGTTATAGTATTTTGGACATGACGCCATACACCCAAGTGTATGCCTTGGCGTCGTGTTCTCCCTTGCAAGTTTCTTGGCGTTTTGGGGTAGGCGATGATCCAAGCAGCAATGGCACCGTGTTAGGGTGAGCAACACCCTGGGTGAGCAAAGTTGGCGATTGGTTCACCCACAAGGATCAATCATATACATTGTAATCTTGAGTTGACTAAGTGAGATCGTTAATTTGTGATATTGATTTCCCGAAATCAAGGAATTAAATTGAAAAGCGGATCAATCGTCATCAAGTGAAAGTTGACCCTGACGACAAGAATCAATTGACAAAGTTGACAAATTAATTGCTGCGATTGGTGGGTCATCAAAGCAGAATCCCTTGATTGGTGCAGAAGATGGCGGCCCCATGGCTATATAAGCAGAGTCTCCACCAACGTGAAAGCTCTCTCCGGACACCCTATTGCCCTGCGCAAATTCAACCAAGCCATGTGCTTGCACTCAACACTTGTTCACACTTTTTACTCGTGTTAGACTCTTGTCTAGTATCTTTGATCCCTTGGATCGATTTTTATCACTTGTAATTCTCGTTTCTTTAATAACACGTCATTGTTATTATCTTTCGAGTTTCCAAGAACCTTTTGTTTGAGTTGATCTGAATCTGGGTTGCATGTTTTAAACACCTTGTGTGACTTACAACCAGTTCTCCACAAATTACGTCGTTTGATTTCCTTTTTTCAACAAGCTTTTACGCTTAATCAACTTTGTCAATTTCCTCGCATAAATTGACTGGCACACCCCGTACATGGAAAGTTTCCAAAGAGATTTTTTGGTGCAACACACATAATTTCATCCCATCCCGTAGCTCCTCTTTCCATCCTTGTAAATGAACATTTCCTTCACTTCTCCTCAATTTCTTGGTGTCAATTGGCTTAGCAAAATGAATGCTTGGATTGGGTAAGGTTGCATGTTGAATTGGGTAAGGATTTGAGACATGAGATTTAGAGTGAGAGAGAGAGAGAGAGTTTGGGTTAGATAGCTATAGAGAAAGGAGAAATGTTATGCTAGACGGAGAAGAAGGAGAGAAGAAGAAAATTTGGCTATTTTATTCTTTATGGGCAAAATTATACTTTTTGGCCACATAGTTCTCGTTTCCTTCAATTTGGGCCAAACTTCTAAAATTCAAATTCCACCACACTAATTTTAATTTTTAATTTAATTTGTTTATAAGATTATAAATTAAACCAATATTAATTTAGCCTTCACATTTTGGCGTTTCCTCCAAAAACACGCCACTTAGTTTTTTATGCTATTTTATAAAAAAATATATAAATATATATATAAACGGAAAAAATGAATTATTTGGCGGAAAATATTCCCACCAAATTTTTCATATCCCGGTGTTTTGAGGTCAAAATGCCACGATATCGTGTCGCTTCAATTAAAAATGCCATTACGATTTTAATGTAATTTTCGAAAAAGAAAAACCCATTAAAAGGAAACTTTGAATTATTGGTGGGAATGTTTTTCCCACCCATTTTTTTGTTATATGATGGTATTTTTAGTCTAAACGCCGCCATTTAGTGGCGTTTTAAAGGGAAAATGCCGCTAAGTTGGTTTTTGGGGCAAATTGTAGCGGCGTTTGAGTCAACCGCCACTAAATAAGCGCCGCGAGATGAAGATTTTCTAGTAGCGAAGACAATCTTATCTTACATATATAAAGATAACTCTCTTTCACGCGGATGACACGTGGCTTAATTGGGGTCGACGTACCTGTCACCCCCAATAGCCAACTCAAAAAAGGGTTATTTACGTAATGACCCTTAGACATTTCAATTTTATACTTTTAAGTCCCTTTGATATTTCTTATAGGCACTCCAACTTCATCTATTTTACATTAAGGCCCTCAAATATTTATACTTTATGAAATTTCATCCTCAAAATTTTTATTTTATACAATTTAGTACTTTAATTTCATTTCTTTAACTTTTAACTCTTATTATTTTAACTCATTAATACTCTATGAAAATGATTTGTACTACTTTTCTATTGCTTTTTAAATTTGTTAGTGTGAAATTTGTCATGTGTATAAATGATAAAAGGGGTCGCAACATCGAAACGCCCGGTAGGTATTTGCTTGTAAGGAAAAAGGTTGTTTCTAAAAGCTACAATATAATATAACATAGATTTATACTGTTTGGCAATTATATTGTTCATTGGCCTAACTCCCCCACCCAAAAAAAAAAAAAAAAAAAGCCTTAATGCAGTGCTATATAAAGTATTAATTTGCTCTCTGTTGTCAAATGATCGGTATTTTAAAATCTCATAGAAAGGTTATCAAAATTTCATAATATGGTTACTAAAATTTCGTAAGGAGGTCATCAAAGAGGTTATCAAAATTTCATTGCGAGGTTACCATAATTTCATAGTGTGATTATCAAAATTTCATAAGAAGGTTATTAAAATTTCAAAGGGAGATTATCAAAATTTAATACTATGGTGATCAAAACTTTATAGTGTGGTTACCAATATTTCATATGAAGATTATAAAAATCTCAATTTCAAAGGGAGGTTATCAAAATTTTGTAGTGTGGTTATTATAATTTCATAAGGAAGTTATCAAAATATCATAGAGTAGTTATCAAAATTTCTTAGAGATCAGATTATAAATATTTCATAGGAAGGCTATCAAAATTTCATAGAAAAGTTATCAAAATTTCAAAGCGAGGTTATCAAAATTTCATAGTGGGATTATCAAAATTTCACAATATGGTTATCAAAATTTTATAGAGAGGTTAACAAAATTTCATTGTATGGTTATCAAAATTTCATAGGAATGTTATCCAAAAAATATAGGGAGGTTATTAAAACTTCGTAGAAATGTTATAAAAATTTTATAGCGCAATTATCAAAATTTTATAGTGTGCTTATAAAAATTTTTTAAGGATGTTTATCGAAATTTCATATTGAGGTTATCCAAATTCCATAAGGAGGTTATCACAATTTCATAGTATGGTTACTGATATTTCGTATGGAGGTAATCAAAATTTAATAGTATGGTTATCAAAACTTTAGAGGTTATCAAAATTCCATATGGTGGTTATCAAAATTTTCTAATTGAGGTTATCGAAATATCATGGTGTCGTTATCAAAATTTATAATGTGGTTATCAAATTTTCTCTGTGAGGTTATCAAAATTACATGAGGAGAGATTATCGAAATTTCGTTTTGTAGTTATCAAAATCCCATACTGTAGTTATCAAATTTTAATAGGGATAAACACGCTAGGTCACGTGCAACACACGTGAAAGTTAAAATTAGTTTAATTAAATATACTTATAAATTCTATTTTTTGAGAACAAAACTTTAGAAGAATTAAATTGTAAAAAAAAAAACTAACAAAATCTAAAATACTAAGCTAATTTAAAAATAATGATATTCTTGATTTTTTTTGCTAGAATGCTTAAATTATATAGTTAAAAGAGATATTTTAGGGGTTCCAGTTTCGGGTCAATCAAATCAATCATTGTTTCTTTGTTGAGGTTTAGCCAAAAGAAAATGGATTGTTGAGATAGGAGAGTGGGTAAGTGATACTATGATTTTGAGTTTTGTTGTCTTTGTGTGGTTATCAAAACTTTTATTGAGATTATCAAAATTTCATAAGGACTCCATCACAATGTCATGAGGATTTTTTCACAATAAGTTATCAAACTTTTATAATGTGGTTACCAAAATTTCATAGGATGTTTATCAAAATTTCAATGCGTTATTACCAAAATTTCATAAAGATCATAGGGAGGTTATCAAAATTTCATAGTGTGGTTATCAAAGAGGTTATTTCATAGTGTGGTTATCAAAATTTCATAGCAAGATTATCAGAATTTCATAGTTTGGTTATCAAAATTTCGAAATGAGGTTACTAAAAATTTCATAGGGAACTTACCAAAATCTCATATTGTGGTTATCAAAATTTAATAGTGTGGTTACCAAAATTTTATACGAAAGTTATAAAAATCTTAATTTCATAAGGTGTTTATCAAAATTTAATAGGGAGGTTATCAATATTTTATCGTGTGGTTGTCAAAAATTTATAAGGAGGTTATCAGAATCTCATAGAGTCGTTATCAAAATTTCATAGAGATCGGATTATCAAATTTCCATTGGAAGGTTATCAAAATTTCATATGGAGGTTATCAAAATTTCAAAACGAGGTTATCAAAATTTCACAGTGTGGTTATCAAAATTTTATAGTGAGGTTATCAAAATTTCATAGAGAGGTTATCAAATTTTCATATGGAGGTTCTCGAAATTTCTTAAGGAGGTTATCGAAGTTATCAAAATTTCATATGAAGGTTATCAAAATTTCAAAAGGAGGTTAACAAAATTTCATAGGGAGGTTATGAAATTACATAGTTTAGTTTTCAAAATTTCATTGGGAGGTATCAAAATTTCATAGTGTCTATATCAAAATTTCGTAAAGAGGTTAACAAAATTTTATAATGAAGTTATCAAAAAATCATATGGTGGTTATCAAAATTTTATAAGGAGGTTTATAAAAATTTTATAGGAAGTTAGTGAAGTTATCACAATTTCATAGTTGATTATCAAAATTCCAGTGTGATTACTAACATTTCAAGGGGAGGTTACCGATAAGTCACTCTAAAGTAGTTATTTTCTATGCTATTTTGCACTGTTTTTATGACTAATCATGACTATTTTCCCTAGAATAGTTCATCTTTGTGTTTTTAGGATCAATTGGAGCTATTATTTAAGAAGATGAAGATTTGGAGCTATTTGGAGAAACAATGGATTTTGCCCCATTTTGGCTTAATAAGACCATTAGGCCCATTTCGGCCCATGAAGCTCAAAAAGATGAATTCGATTTCTTAAAGCCCAATTCTGATGATCAATGGTCCAATTGGATGTTTTCAAGCCCAATGAAGAACATCAAGCCCAATCAATAATTATGATGCAGTAATGCAAATAATTCTGATGTCATATTTCAAAGTCAACCTTTGACTAGCTTTGAATTACAGCAGTTTGGGAGAAAAATCATATCTTTTGATTCGGAGCTCAGAAAAATACATATGATATACCTTTGGAAAATTAACTTCAATATCTACAACTTCCGTGTTTTGCTCGAAGTCCAATTTTACCGGGAAGAATGACGAAAATGCCATTGAAGATTTATGGACAGATTTCACTTCTCCTAATCCAACTAGGAAAGGACTTGAACGAATTTCCAGTTGGTTTCTGCCTAATTGGAGCATCCCTATTGGTAATGAGGAATCTTAATTCATGAAGAGAATTAATTCTAGCCAATCATAACTTTACTTGGAGACTAAATTAGGGAAAATCCTAATTAGAATAGGATTTGGAGATTAATTAAATCCTAGCCGTTGATAACTTATTATCTAACGGTGGAGATTAATCCTCCTAAGTCTAAGCCGACTTTAGACCCCTATAAATAGAAATTCATCATCTTAGAATCATAAGGAATTTTAGTCTTGTAATTTTCGATAGAGAGCTTTCCTCTCTAAGGGAGCCGTCACCCCTCTCAAGGGTGAAGAACCCTAGTTTCTAGTTTATTTTATGCTTGGATTCATGATGAATTATTCAAGGATTACTTCCTCAATCATGTGTGAGTAATTTCCTTTAATCTTTCCAATGTAAGTGATAATCAATCTCTTGACAATTTAATCCATGGGGAGGATGTTTAGCATATCAATTTTGCCATGATTTTGTTGGATTTGATTGCTAGTTTTCTTGCCGATTTTAGCATGATGATTTCGATAGGGTGATGTCGAATTGATAGTTGATTTTGGTGATTTTTAATTCAATTTATGTTATCAATTTATCCCTGAGATTATTGTTTATGTTGAGATTGATTGTTGTTAGATTTAGGCCTGTCTAATTGCATGATTTCCTCAACTATTGCTAAGTTAGATTTGATGAATCGTTAGTAATTGAATCTTTAGTACCAATTTGATTGCAATTGGTATTGATTAAGGTTAGATGAATCTTTAGTAATCTTTACCTTTGTCAAGGATATAATTGAATTGATTGATTATGCAATGATCCAGGGCTTTATTTGTCAAGAGTGAGATTGATCTTATATTGGAAAGATATATATTTATCATAGATTATTTCCTTATTTTAATTGCTTTCTATTTAATTTACTTCTGCTTAATTTAATTTTAATTGCTTAACCTCTATTTTCTTGTGACAATTTTAAGTTGAAAAGTGCTTATTTCTTTCTCTCGTTGAGATCGACCCTGACTTACTCTATCTACTATAGTTAGAGTTTGTGAGGTTATTATTTTATGACTGCTTGACGAAAGAGATCAGTTATCAAATTTTCATAGTGTGCTTACTAACATTTCACAGGGAGGTTATTGAAAATCCGTAGTATGGTTATCAAAATTTCATTAGGAGATTACCAAAATTTCATAGTGAGGTTTTCAAAATTATATAGGGAGGTTAACAAAATTTCATAGAGAGGTTGACAAAATTTCATAAAGAGGTTCATGAAATTGCATAGAGCAGGTCTCAAAACTTCATAGTGTTCTTATAAAAATTTCATGAGGAGGTTATCGAATTTTCATTGGGAGGTTATCGCAACTTCATAATGTGGATATCAAAATTTCATAAGAATATATTTAATTTAAACGCATTGAGTCACGTGCAACACACCTGAAAGCTAATATTGGTGTATATATATATATATACTAGAAAACAATAGGAAAACAACCTGTCGCGTTTCACTGCGGCATCTTTTATTAGACTTGGAAAAAATATCTTAGATTATGCTTAAAGTGTATTAATAAGTAAAATAAAAAAAATTAAAAAAAGAAGAAATAGAGTTCAAAGATTAAATTGTATATAGTAAAATATTAAATATTGGATGAACTAAATTGTATAGAATAAAAATGTTTGAGTGCTTTCTATGAAAGAAATAAAGTTGAAGGGCTACATCGTATAAAAAGAAATAATAGGAAGACTAAATAGAACAAAATAAATATTTTAAATAATAGTTAAAAGGTATTATAAGTAAAATTTTAAAAATAAAATAAATAATATTAAAGAATTAAAATGTATAAAATAAAATCCTTAAGATACTAAATTGCATAGAAAAAATGTCTGAGGGTGTTTTTGTGAAAGAAATTAAATTGAAGATGGGCCAAGAAGAAAGCAAACTCATCCAATCCAATAAATAAAACACACACAATGCAATAGCAAAACCCAAATGATGATATCGCCTATTTAAAAATAAAACCCAACAACAAATTGAAATGTCATTGAGCCAAGTGTCATAATTTCCTTGAGAGGCACTACCATTAAATGAACCTAAAAAATACCCGTGTTGCGCTTCGCTGTAGCGCATTTTATTAGACTAATCGAAAAATATTTTTAGATCATATTTATATAATATTAATAATGAACAAAATTTATAAAAAAAGGAAAATAAAAAAAATAAAGGTGAACCACTAAATTGCATAGATTCAAATGCTTTAGGGACTAAATCGACTAATAGAAAAATGTTTGAGATCATATTTATAGAATATTATTATGAACAAAACTAAAAAAATATTAAGAATGATAAAAGAAAAAAAAAAGTGAAGAACCAAATTGCTTAGAATCAAATGCTTGAGGGACTAAATCGACTAATGGAAAAGTATTTAAGATCATATTTATAGAATATTAATCAACAAAACTTTAATAAATATTAAGAAAAATAGAAGAAACAGAGGTGAAGAATTAATCAACAAAGCTTTAAAAAATATTAAGTAAGATAAAAGAAATAATGTTGAAGAACTAAATAGCACAAAAACGAATGTTGACTTAATCGTATTGTTTGAAAATGTGGGAGGACTTTTAATAAAACAAATAAATTTTGAAGGGTTAAATCAAGTTAAATGAAATATTGAAAGGACTAAATAACATAAAACATAAATGTCCGAGGACCATTCTTTAAATTTACCATGTTATCCTCAGCAAAAAAAAAAAAAGAAAAAAAAAAAGAAGAAGAAAGACAAGTGCCCCTCAACTAAGTGATATCGGTCTTCCATTTTTCTTATACTAGTATCTTGTCACGTGCTACACACGTGGATTTGAAAATTTGATTGAAATTAATTTTAATTTTATCAAATTTATAATACTCGAATACTGAAAATACTTTGAAAGAGAAAAGAAAAAAACTATACATTTACCAATAATTTATGTACCATGTTATATAAAAAATTTTATAAGCAGTTAATCTTCAATGGATTACCAATTTTACAATACCCACATTTTGGAAAAACTCTGTTGGTAATAAAATTAAAGTTTGGGTTTATATTCGATGAGAATTGACACTTCGTTAATTAGTAAAAATAAATATTGAAAGGCCTTCTAAAATAAATACATCAAAATTTTAATGATTTAATTAGAGAAAATATATAATAGTTTTTTATTTCTATTTAATCTGTCACTTTTGAAATGTAAGATTTCGGCCTAACCAAATACGGTAAGTGAAATCTTAACTAAATAAAAAATGTCACTTACCTGAAAATGTGATATCCATGTAAGTTGAGGTTGAAATATTTGACCCAATGGGAAACTGATGTTCCCAAACCAAACGGCTCCTAAAGGCCATGTTAAATTTTTTGGATGAGAAAGAAAGTTGGGCCCATGAAATATTTCTTTGTGTCTTGGTTTTGGTGGGTCTATGGTACCTAGGGTATGTTAATAAGGGGCATGTTTGATTTGGTGTTGACTATTATGAGCCGCAGTAAATTTGGACGTTTGATAAATGAGAGTTGAATAATAACCATTAGATGTGTGACAGTTGGATGAGTGAGAGTTTAGAACCATGAGAGAGTTTACAAAGTAACCTTCAACCGGGTGTAAAATTTACAATCCACTTTTCCACTTTTAACCGGTTGTAAAGGTTATAAATGAATTGTTTATGCTTACTTTAACTGGTTACAAAGGTTTTTTTAACTCTTTTCTCTCTCTCCTTAATACACTTCCTTTTCTTTTTCTTCACCTCTCGACAAACGTTCGTTTTTTTTCTTCTTCGATTTCATCTCCTCTTCTCCCTCTTCCTCTCCTCCCACCGGCTGGTCAAGGGTTGCCCAATCCACAAAGGCAATGGCAGCCCCCACAATCACTGAATCGGAAAGGGGAAGGAGATCGACGATGGTGTGGGTTGCATTAGAGATGGCCTTCGATATCGTGAAAGCCCCAAATCCACTCAGTTAATATAAAAGTTGAGCACACATTCAACGAAACCCCTAAATCCAAAAAGACCTAAGCCCTTGGAGATGGAGGAAGAGAGGAGGATGGAGATGGAGATGGGATGGAAGGGAAAAAAATAAAAAAGGAACGTTCTAATTAGAAGAGAGAGAAAGTAAAGTTGAAGGGGAGAGCAAGCTTTTATAATTGGGCCTGCTAGCAAACCAGTAAAGGGTCCGGTCAGCTGTCCGATTGGACATTGCATGCCACTTTTGTTGAATATATAATAATTTATGGTATAAATATTAAATATGTCAAATATATACTATATATTATTTTAAATATACTATATATTATTTTTAATGACTATGGAAATTATTTAAAGGCCAAATTGAGGATTAATGTGGTGCCTTCTTTTGGCTTTTTTTGGTCTTTTCGCACTTTTCGGGTGACTAAAAGGCCCTCGATGAATTTTCACCCTTTACTTTTCCTGCTGCCCTTTTTTGTAATTTACTATTTTTATATTTATGATTAAGTGTGTTTTAATTACATATTAATTGTGTGTAGATATTAGGATTTACCGGTTCAACTCCTCTGCTGGAATTCCAAAGGATTGGTGCTAAAAATGTATCTGTAAGGTTGATTCATGGGTAAATTATTGACATTCCAGTTCTGTTTTTATTTCGTCTTCATTTCTAATTTGGGTGGGTTTCTTCTTCCCTAACATTTCTCTGAATTCATGGACTCTATTCTGTTTCCTACAATTTCCAGGTGGACGTTGATAAGATCCTTCCATTTAATTTAGTAGCGCCTTAGGATGCTATAACCTAAAGTGGGGAGTTTTCACTTCTCACCGCAACATTTTGAGGTAAATCTGGATTTATTTATTGATTATATTATTTAATACTTAAATTTAACATTTCCTTATTCCTCTTTTATTTTACAAAATTTTTTTTTATTTATCATTCGACTTCCTTTTTATTGAGGTTTCTATTAGTTGTTTATTTTTAGTATATTTCCATATTTCCAAAAGTACAGTTAGCCAATGCTAAGTGCAATCATTTTGTGATGCACTGTGTAAATTACATATGCTCCTGCAAATGCTCTCAGCTAATTCAATTTTCCTACGACAACTATACATGCTCCTTGAGTACAAAAAATTAGCCTTCCTTATGCAAAAGCCAAATTTTTCCACCTACCCGAGTTCATTAATTTAACAATTGCAATCAAAATTAAAAAATGATCGCAACGTACTATGTTTTTTTAGATCATCAACATACATTTCAAACAACAATTAATATTAGTTTTATTTTGATGAATTATCTAGAGATGGAGGAGTATAAATTAGTTTTATTTTGATGAATTACCTAGAGATGGAGTAGAATTTAGGTAATGCAGTTTTAGAATGAAAGAGAGGTCATGTGTTTTGCTTTATATATGCGAATTATTTGTTTAAATGTATGAGTCTCTCCTAACTGATTAACTTACAGCCAATGCAATATCTTCTTACTAACCGACTTAAACAACTACAAAAAATATAGTCCTAATAAGAAGATGACTGCAGCGCAAGCGCAGGCTGCCCTGATTGTACATATTAATTAAAACTACTTGGCATAATGGTAAAAATATCTTTTTTTAATGAAATGAGAGTTTATGAGTTCAAATCCTAACACTTTCAAATATTTTTTTAGCAATTTTCAAGCATATTCAATCTGGTCCGACCACCGGGTTCAACCGGTTTTAACCAAAATCAAAATATAGTAATTACCATCTTGTTCAAACCGGACATGCCACCGATCCTCGGTTCAACCGATCGGACCGGCCAATCCGGTCGGTTTCAAAAACACTGGGCAAGAGAAGAAATTTTTCTTAAGAAAACATTTCATTTAAATAAAATAATAAAATCAATCACATCATCGGTTCATCACACTACTAACTGGATGGCTCTTCTAAGGCTTAATTTGGTGCGGTAATTGGATGGCTCTTTTAAGGCTTAATTTGGTGCGGCTCATAGTCGTCGCCTGTTTGATTTGGTTCATTCTCTTGGTTGATTTCCCCTTTTCCCTTGGTCTTTTTTTCTTCTCCCCAACCATTCAAGGCTTTGTTTAATCGGAGGCTCCCCCACTCTTTCCAAATGCTATAATTACTTGCATTAAATGCAATACCAGCACTTGCTCTTCCTTTCTCAGCCTGTTTCTCTCGAGTCTTGACCCTAGTCTGTTTGTTCTAAGCTAAATGCATTAATTTGTTAGTCCTTATTTTAAAATTAAAAATTGATATTATATGAACTCCACCTCTTGGCCTAGTGGCAAGAGGCTTGAGAGTTCACCAAGGAGTTAAGAGTTTGAACCCCACTCTCCCCCTCCCCCTCATTGTAAGACCAAAAAAAAAATTGATATTATATATATATATATATATTATACATAATACTAATAGTTTAGTTGGTACAAGATTTACCAAACTCAAAATTTTCTGTCTTGGTCTAGTCGACATTAAATATTGTTAGGGGTCAAAACCGGGAGGGCCCAAATCCACAAGAACATTTTCAAACACACTCAAAGGTTGGGCCAATTTACCTCTTACTCACACATATCTTCCTTGGCCTAACAAAACACACACACAAATATTGGGAAGATGGGTCCACAAATATCTCACACACAAAAGGTCCATTTCTCTTACCCAGTAGCCAAAGTCCCCAAGCACATATATAACACAGGGGAAACTCTTTCTAAAGTCCTCAAGCACATATATAACACAGAGGCATCCATACCAAAGTCCCTAAACATATAACACAAGGGCAATCTCTCAAAGTCCCTAAACACATGTAACACAAGGGGAATTTCTCAAAGGTGATAAAACCCAAAGCACATGTAACACATGGGTCACCTCCTCTACATGGCAAAGGTCCATAGCACATGTAACACATTGGGCCTTGACATCCTATTATTTATTCCTACATAGCAATGGCCCATAGCACATATGACACATTGGGCCTTGCTATCTCATCATCTTTTTCAGGCCCAAAGCATATTAGTTGGGGCCTTGCCACCTCACCAACTAGCCAAAAGGCATGAAGACAAAGAGCAAAAAATCCTATCCTCCTGTTGTGACATGTCAGAACTCCCTACTGCGGAAAGCATCTTGGGGAAGTATTTTACTTAATTCAAATTTCCTTACATTTATCTATTTATAGCAGGAGATTAGTGCTAATTAATCTTCATCATAGGACTAATTGTGGACCAAGCCCACGACGGTAAACAAATTGGAAGTGTCGATTGGCGGCAAAAAAGGAAGGAATCTTCCCTGATTACCATTCTTGAAGGGGACAACCATGCTTGGTGGCTGGTCTTTAACATAAAAATGGCAATCAGAGGCTGCAGAAAGTGGAATCAAGAAGGCTAGTTTGACTTTGGGGGAATCTCACTCATGATGAGGGAAACAAGGTGCCGATAGAGATATTTGCTAGATGGAAAACGGGACTAATTTCAAGAGGAGGAAAGAGCCATTGTTACCATCCTCCAATCGGAAGGTTCTCTCTGCCATGGGGAAAAGATGTCGATTCGTCTGATTTGATTCCAAAATCAGTAGAAATTCAGGGCGACGAACTGCTAGGCAAAGAAATTCCGACCGAGCAAAGAGGAGGCTATAAATGGCCACCTTTAGCAGAAGAAAAGGCACCAGATGAGACCATAAGCCGAGTATTACTATCATCTAACACACACACAACCCAGCAAGTCATTTCATTCAAGATCAACAAGCAATCAACCAAGAAATTGGTCTCGTTTCCTCCAAATCAGTGTTTTCCTCTACTTGTCACTAGTTTGTATTTTGATTCCATGATTCTCACTGTATTCCTTCTTCTTTCTTCTAAATCCCACCTCCAAATTGTTACCCACAAGTTCTGAGAACTAATGAGAAGTTTTTGTTATTTATTTCACACCAAGAAAATACATTTTGCTGTTATTGTTCTCCTTTTTTCATCCTCCTCAGTTTCTCCCTTTAAAAAAGCTGAAGTTAATCTTTTCCTGTTGTACGAACTATTCTTTAGCAGTGGGTTTCTTTTGAAGTTCTTGGACTCCATCTTATGAAAACCCAATTTCTCTTCTGGGAAATTTGGGCTGGCTTGAATCCAAAGAGCGAGCCGCACCAAGTACTCAAATTGCAATAATGAAACCAAGTAAAGTAGTTAACTTTGGATTGAAAACAGAAAGTAAAAGAGATAAGAAGAATGATAAAACTGGAACGATAGAAGTTGAGGGAAGAATGAAGGACACGATCGATTTATAGAGGTTCGACTCTTCCAGCGTACGTCCTCTCCCTTGGGTTTCACCACCATGGAGCTTCTAATCCACTAAACCAGTGAAGTTAACTTGGCCTTCACTAACCGTTTACAATCAACCGAGCTTCAAATTCAAAGCTCAAAATCACCAAGTGCACTCCCTTGGGTTTTACAAGTTACAAATATGGAAGTGTAGAAGAGATCCTAGAAGATCAGAGATACACAAGTTTGAACCTAGATACAATCTATTGAAATTTATAAGATTTTAAGAACAAAGACTTAATAAACCAAGCAGAAAGATTAAAGTCACTAAGGAATTGCTTGGATTGCTAGCGCTAGCGAATTCTGGAGTGAGCAAGTGAATAGGGCTTTCAAAAAATCTACAAAACTTAGCTACAACGGTCTGATTTGAGTTTAAATACTCAAATCTTCAATATGATCGTTATCGAGTAGCCATTTCAAATTTATGCCCATTGCTTTGTCCTTTTGTGGATTACAACTCAATAACAACTTCAACATGTCCGTATTGTATTGTGCTTACGTCATCCTTCCATTAGTCGCTTCACTCGTTTGCTTGATAGTGTCACTAACACTTCAACTAAAATCTATACTTCTTTAAATCATCAATCTCCAAACTTTGACTTGTCTTGAAATTACTTCAAATGCTCTGCCTTGATGAGGGTCTTCATGTAAATTTTTATTGACTGAAATTGACCCCTTTAAATTCTTCGAATCTTCAAGTATAATTCCCGAAGCTAAGAGTCTTGTGCCACTGTGATAGTGCCATTGGCAAGCTTCCTGTGCTGATTATAACCTCTCTCAATTAAAGGTACTACCGCACACTCTCACAAGAGTCATTAGTCATCATACTTCGATTTATTTTGTTATCATAAAAAATATATAGGTTCAACACATTAGAGTTTAGCAAAGTGCAACGGGGTTTAAAATATATAATTAATTATGAAATGTGATTATGTGTCAACTTTTTATCTCGTTTGAAAAAAGTCCAAAACCTCCACGACAATTGGAAAATTAAGTAAAAGTTCAGATTCTTATTATTATTATTCATTTTGTATATTTATAAGTCAACCTTGTTCAAGTCGGATCGACACATTATGGAGTAAAACATTTTTAACCATAATTTTCTCTTTTCATGAGACTCGAACTCAAAGACCTTTCTTATGGAGAATAAGTGTCGAACCACTTGAAACTACTTGGTAGTAATTTTAGATTCTTATTAAAAGGAGGCAAAATAAATACAATTGGTTGGGCTGGGCTGGGTGAGAGTAGATGGTAAAGCAGAAGTGGAAGAGTGGAGAAGAATGAACTTTGTGATTCAGGTCAGGGGCCAATAGGCCAACAAAATTAACCAGCATGAAAGCAACATGTGCATCCATGAAATACAAAAGAGAAGAATCTCAAAACATTTGTCTTTTGTATGCACAAACTAAAATGCTAGATGATGCATTGAGCCGACATCTTGGAATCTAATAATGCTAATATGCTGCTGAGCCAACTACCCTTCTCGAATCCAATCTGTCAATCTCCCATCAGCTCCCCAGTTGCACTTTGCTGCTTTTGCTTTGCTCACTCTCTCTCTCTCTCTCTCTCTGCTTTGCTTTGGTTTGCTTTATCAACTCAAAGATCGTGTGAAAGGTTGCATGGCTTTAGAACTCCATTTAACATCAAATAAGCAAAACACCAAATGACCCCAAAAAAAATCAATTCCTTGGAACTCATTGAATCAAGTTAGTAACTACTTTTCCTTGGAGCGCCTGCCATTTTCCATCCGATTGGGGAAAAAGAAGAGCTATATAGCTTAGAATCTCTTTATACCAAAATCAAAAGTTCCTTCTCCAAAAATTCAAATAATGTTGAAGCTACCACTATTATATGTATATTTGTTAAACATTGTGTGCAAGAAGGTATTGGTAAAGAACATAAAAAGGTCTTTCGGCAAACCCTTTCAAAACTCTCTCATCTCAATCACTCACAAGCACAAAGTAATAACTAAGTTAGTTTCTTCTGCTGTCATAATTGAGGTGTAAAAACTGCAAAAGCCATATGTAAAGTTATCAACTAAACCAAAAAAGAAGAAACTTACCCATGAATATACTAGTTTTTGCGGTGCCTCTCCAACTTCTACATAACTACTTAATTAAATATTCTATATATAAAACTATCTACGAAAAACTTTGATCATAAGAATTCATTCTCTCTAAACTATGATCTGAAAAGTGGGATATCATGATTTTCTGTGACATTCTGCAACTCCAAGCCTCACTTTCAGTTGATATTCCTGACTACCCTATTCTAGTTTTTCCTTTTTTTTTTTTAATTAGGTTTAGCATTATCCATGCATTTTCATCACCATTACCATCTTCTATATGAATGTGCACCGATTGAGATTGTCATGAAAGAGTGACCAGTCAAAGATTTTGGGTTTGTAATGATTAAAGTAGTTAGGATGTCTTTACCCAAATGAAAATGATATTTTAAGAAAAGGAACTAAAGGGAAGAAACATAAAACCAAAGAAAAACAGTAAAGAAAAAGTAGCTAGTTTGGATGGCAGATAAAAATTATTAATTAATTTAATTAAAACAAAAGAAAAAAATAAAACATGAAAAGAAAAAGCAGGGTGTGACGGTGTGCCAGGTAGATTTGTTCAGATGGCTTGTGGGTCCCTGCTTTAAGTCAATCACCTGTTGAATGATAAAAGTGTTCTTTTTTCCCTTTGGGAGATAAAACCAAAACAAAAAAGAGTGTGGGACAAACGGAAGGAATTTTCTCATGCCCACACATCAAATTTATTTATTCATACTCATAAACATGAACATCATGGAAAAAACACATAATGATTATTTAATTCTTCTCGATTACTTATAATATATATATGTTAACAAAAGATTGTATATAAAGATAAGAAACTTAAATTCCATTTCATTATAATATAGCATATGAGTTATAAGTACAATTAGATAGTAATTTTTATACATATTCATGCAAAAATATATATGCATGTAGTCCAAATTATGAGAACTAACTTTTTATTGCCAATTCTTTTTAAATATTGAAATTGGGTAAGCTAATTATACCATAATTGGGCAATTTCTGTTAGTTTAGGGAATATAATTTATTGGATTTCTTTTGTATTTGTTTTGCTTGAGCTAATTAAAAGTTTATTCTTGTAATCAAAGGATAATAAGGATTAAGGATATGATCTAAGACGAAAATTTGGACTTGTTGATACTTAATTTGAACTTCTTTTGGAAAGAATTTATGGAGTTTGAGCTTCAAAACCTTCCTTTTCAGTCATAAGACAACTTACAATCTTTAGCATGCTTTTGTTTTGTTTCTGTTTTTTTCCGTTTTCTTGGGATATTGTTCAAATGAGTGTTATTAAATAATATAATAGGAATGTAAGATTTAATTTTTATATTTATGGACCACTGCAGGATCATTAAATTAACTTAAACAAAAAGAGAAGGAAAAAGAAAAGTTTTTGGTCCCCTAATAAACCAAACTCTTAGAATGTACGTAGGAGGATATATGTAGGAGAGAGAGAGAGGGGCACATGCTATACGCCACCGTCATGGAAAAGCAAAACAGCGTAATCTTGTTATATATCCTATTGTTATAAAGTATATATATGTAGTAGTATATAATTATTACACCATGCATTGTTTTATGCCATGAAACCTTATAATATTGTTGATGTCTTAATTGTGTCTCACTGCTTTGTTATAAATTCTTTAATCCTCCATAGCAAGTTGATTTTTAATTTAGATAGCTTTCACATATATACTACGTACTTTATGTTTATAGCACTTACTATTCTTGAAGTATATACGGTATAATTTCCCTTTATCAATACTCTTGATATAAAGTGCGGATATGTATAAATAAACAAGATTAATCATAAACGGTTAAAGCGTTCGATTAATAAAATATAAATTGATCGGTCCGCGTTGCCACTACGGACATCCTTTTTGTATAATTCGTTATTAATTAATAAAATGAGTAAGAAAGTGATGTTTAAAAAATGATTACGCCAAAAAATTGTATCATAGTTATACTCATTAAGAAGTTTGAACTCTATATGTAGGATACATATATAAAAGACTTTAGAAACTAAGATTAAAATGCCTCAAATATTGTGTACTTGTTCTTAGAAAAAGACATAAAGCATTCAAAATACTAAAAGATTCAGCAGGCACATGATTCTCTCAATCAATGGCTTCTATCTTTTTTTCCCAGGTCTCCAACCTCTCTTATGATGTTTTGACTCAATTTGTGAAAATTTGTAAACATTGTCAGTATTTTTTTTCTACGAAACATAAATATGCAGTAGACAAATCAAATTGCCACAGTTATGTACTTTTCCACCTATATTTGTTTTTTTTTGTCACTGCATTTTAATTTTTTTTTCCTTTTATATGAAGTAATCACAATTCATTTTTGAGAAAATCGAATCAATTGTAGTCAGAATCTAAACAAATTAGGGAATATGCTTTTTTATATGGAAAGCCATAAACTAAATGTTTATATCACTGAGCATTAACTAAATTAAAATTTCGATGCAGAAGGTGAATAAGTTCGTGTTCAGAGGGTCATTTTAACAAACACATTAAGTCCCTAAGAAGAAATTATGGAATATGGTTTTATATACGCAAAGTTAGAAACTAAATGATCAAGTAATGATTCTAAGCATTCCCGCCTTACAATTTAACAGAAAATTGTCGAAGTCTCACCTGATGTTGGATTTTAAAAATGTTGGTGAGGGGCGAGATTACACCGAGATTCTGAGCAACTCTAAGAAGGGGGCCGTCCGTCTGAATCACTTCTACAAATCAGTTTTGTTGGCCCTGAACCCAAAGGAATCCAGTATATATAGGAATAAAAAAGTCATTTTTTCAGGTCTATATATAATTGTTATTTCAGTTACATATTGAATAGTTATGTCTATTGGATTTCTCTGCATTAAATAGTTATTATTTCGTAACTGGACAAATTTATTGGGCACCAAATTCATGTCGAAGAGATGAAACGTTTTTGGGATTTTGAAGGTGTAAGTTTCTTTGGAAAGTATTTTCTGCTTTTAGATTCTCTAAAAAAATTGATTAATCTTTAAAAGAAAAAACCTGAAACAAATTGCACATTCCACACACCCAAAAAAAAAAAGAAACAGATTGTATATTTCACCAAAAAAAGAAACAAATTGCTGATATGAAAAGATCAAAACCTATTACTTCCATGAAAGAGATGGATTGCTTAGTAGTAGCATCCAATGGAGGAGGGAAATTTTCAACGGCACTAAAACAATTGCAAAACAAAAGGAAAGACAAAATTATTAGAGAAACCCATAAGCCAAAATTGAAAGGAAATAATGAAAATTGAGTTTTGATTTTGAAAGAAGAGGAGTTTTTTTTTCTTTGACAACGAATAGACACAAATCGACTAATGAAAAAATTTAGTTATCTAACTCCTCATCAATCCTTGATGGGGTTTTTAGTAATCTCATTATTCTATTCAAATAATATGTATTATTATTATTATATGTATGTATACATGTATGAAAGAATAGATATGATGATACGTATATGCATGAGATGAGATTCTTTGATTATACGGCAATCTTTTTTTCATGCAGTAGCTAGGTAGGTAGGTAGCTTCTTGAATTTTGATCGATATCATATATTGCCAAGACTACAAGGATGGAATTGTACAATACACATTATTATAATTAATTTGTATTGTATCCTTAACACTAGTATTCTTTTTAGTTATTTTATGATTAAATCTGATTGCAGCAGAGAACTATATTTTAAAAAACTGTTTTTTATTTAATTAATATGAAGAAAGAAATTAAAGGAATGCAATTTTGAGGATTAAACTAATACAAGAGAGTCCTAGTATTGCGTGTTCTTAAGGTATGGACGGCTTAGTGGCCCACTCTGCCTTTTGAGAGGAACTCTGATTTTTGTTAGTTTGTGAGCAGACAAAAGCAGGGAAGCTTCTTATCCTCCCTATGGGTTTTCACACACACAGAATCTACAAAAGCCAAAGTGTACTTAATAATTTCATATTCTCTTCCTTAATAACCCTCCAATCATTACCATAATTACAATAACCCTTTTAATTAAATATAGTATATTGTTTTGCAAGATTTAGGTGATGACATTCTGATACTAGTATAGTGGGAGGCAAATCAGATTTAAATGGCAACTTGTGTAATATATGGGAATATGTAAGGGCTAATGATTATGGTATTGATCCTAACAGTGGCCTATATAGTTGAATATCGTACAAGCTTAGTTTGAGTGCATGTTATGTTGTGTTGTATGATCATTTCACATTCTAAATCTGTCTATTTCTCTCTGTTTCTTTTTTCTTCTTTCGGATCTCTCTTTTTTCTCACTCTAAGAACACTGCCATGGCTCCCATGAGTCTCCCTCCTGGATTCAGGTTTCATCCAACTGATGAAGAACTCGTTGCTTATTATCTCGATAGGAAAATCACTGGTCGGACCATTGAGCTTGAAATTATCCCTGAGGTTGATTTGTACAAATGTGAGCCTTGGGATTTACCAGGTAATAATAATAATAATAATAATCATTTAGCTTTCTTTTCTTTTGTTTTCAAATAATCTTCATTATTTGTTTTGAAAATGAAATCAAAGTTATTTATCTATTTATAATGAACAAACAGATAAGTCATTTCTACCAAGCAAAGACATGGAGTGGTATTTCTACAGCCCAAGGGACAAGAAGTACCCAAATGGGTCAAGAACAAACAGGGCAACACGTGGCGGATACTGGAAAGCTACAGGGAAAGATAGGACAGTTCAGTCTCAGAAGAGGGCAGTTGGGATGAAGAAGACTTTGGTGTATTACAGAGGTAGGGCTCCCCATGGCATCCGAACTAATTGGGTTATGCATGAGTATCGCTTGCTCAACTCTTCTGCTTCTGCTCCTTCTTCTTTAAAGGTACCCTAATTACACTCCTCCAAATTATTTGTTTAATTATCATTTTTCTGCAGGAAACACAAAATTCAATTAATTACCATACATTTATACTAGCTAGGGTTGTGTAAGTGTAAGTGTTCAATGGGAATTATTGACTGCAGTTAAAGTTCTAGCTAGCTAGGGCTTAAGGAAAACAAACTAAATATGATTATCTTTTAATTAGTTTGTTCTGAACTCTGATGAAATGATAAACATGTGAACATTTTTACTACAAATTAAAATGGAAATTAACCCTAAAACAAAATTGATGAATTTTTACAACAAAACTTATTGCAATAGGGTATTGTTCTGTATAATTTTATTTAGAAAGTAGTTAATATAGTAAAAAAAAGGGTGCAGGAGGTGAGAATATATGCATGTAATCATCATTATGATGCATACATTACATGTTCCTTTTTATTCTTTCCATTTTGATCATTTTCTTTTGAAAAGAGTCTTTGGTTGTAAATCTAATCCTTATTCCAACACTTTATATATCTAGTTTGTAGTAGCTAATTATATAGCTTTATTTGTTTCACTATATTTGCTAGCTGTTTTCTTTTTAATATTCTTTTGGAGACTTTGCATATATGATGACACTGATCATGATTTTGCAAAACAGGACTCTTACGCTTTATGTCGAATCTTCAAGAAAACGATACAAATTCCTAGCAAAAGAAAAGATGATGATCAAGGCGTCCACAATAATAATAATACTAATAATAATAATGTAGACAAGGAAGTAGGAGGTTGGGTCTCAGGTGATGAACAATTATTTGGAGATGATGGAACTGAAATTTCTAGAGGCAGAGAAATGGAAGACGACAACTTGAATACTTCTTCTTCAGATGTCACTCAAGGAACACCAAATGAAACGCTCATCACTGATGATTATCAATATGAAGCCAACAGTGCAGCTAATAACATGTGTTCATTTGCTACAGATTTCTCCTCCAGCCTAATTCAGGTAAGTTTTTACTTTTATGTGTTCAATTTCCATTTCCATTGATGCACATACTCAATGTTTACCGTCTAGTTTATAAAGTCCCAAAGTGACGTAAGGTTAGATAATGTTTTAAGTCATGGCATATATATATAAGCATGCGTAGTCATTATGGAAATGGGCCATATCCAATGATTTTTATATAATAATAAAATCTGCTTTAGAGACATAAGGGTTTTTTTGTTTTGTTGATGGCATGATTATATCCTTTGCCAACATTGCATTTACAGCATTATTCTGCTTTATTGCCTTGCTTTATCACCAAAGGCTTCAAAATCACACTCTCTATAGCTTATAACTAGCATGGATCCATCCAACACTTGGGCATTTACGCAAACACATGGTGAAGTGAAAGTACAAAAGAAAAATATGAGCTGATGGAAAAATGTGTGTTGGAATTGGGCCCCCACCTAAAACAACCACTTTGAGTTGGCTGGCTTTTCATCTTCTTAATAAAAGTAACAAAAGTTGCAAGGCAATCGAAACTCACTCTCTTTTCCTAAAGCTCCCCTTCCATCCCACCCTTCCCGCGGCCCCCAAAAATCTCACATCTCTTAGACTGACTCACTCACTCAATTCCATAGCTTTCTTCACTCTCTTCTATAACTTCTTTTGACTGACTCAAACATATATAGCTTTCTCCCTTTCTCAATCTCATTTTCCTTTGTTTCCCTTTCTTCTCATCTATATTATTTCTCAATTTCCACATTGTTTCCATTCAAAATCCACTTTACTTTTTCACTTTTTATTTGTTTATGTTATCACCATTTCCTATTGACACACTTCAAAAAGTTCAAACCCATTTCAATTCTCATTTTCAAACAGCCAACATTTGTTTTTCTTAATCTTTGCAATTCATTTTTGTTTATATTTCTTTATATATATATATATATATATATATATAATTCGGCTAATCAATTTGGCGTCTTATAAATGCAAGCAGGAAATGCAGATTCCAGGGACGTACACAAATGTTCATTATCAAGTTCCATATCCACCATTGGAGTTAGAAGATTTTCCGGAGATAAATATATCGGAGACAAAGCCATCCAAGGCAGAGATAATTGATGAATACATGATTTATGACAAGTACAGGGACCACATGAATGGATCCTTGGAAGAGATTTTCTCTCTTTGTTCTTCTCACATCGACAATTCCATCTCCCTCCCAATGCAAGATTGAAAACACACTAACCTAAACATATATATCACTTAACAACATTACATACTTTTGATTAATTATATTCACTTTTTATTTGTAATACTATACTTTTTTTCTTTCTTTCTTTCTTTCATTTTTAACACAAAAGGTACTTAGGAGGTTTGTGCTGAGCAAATTACCAAAATTAGAGGATTGTTTTGCCAAGCACAAGGTGATAAGGTTACCCCTATTCTTGCTTTTCCTTTTTTTTTTTTTTTTTACTATTTTTCCTGTTCTGGTTGGAAAGCTCTGGGTCAATTTTGAAAGGGAAATGGATAAATCTTTTTGTATCTTTTCAATTGCTTATTGTAATCATTTCATTTCATTAATTTTCCTTTTCAACTATGTGTCTTTGGTCAAAAATATACCTCATAATTAATTAAGAATTCCTTTACTATCGTGCTGAAAAGGGTAACATATCCCAGGTACCCCAATTTTGTGGTACTTCCCTGTATTTGAGATTTAATTTTACATTAATTATTATGGACATAGAAGATGCTAAAGTGATCAACCATGCTAACGAATGTGGTAACATGGAGTTGATGCATTACATACTTTGTTGACAAGTCAATGTTGTCATATAATTATTTAGTGTGTATTTTGGGTAAGACGATGAACGGAACTGGATAATGGTTTGTTCGTAAAAGATCGTAATATACAACTCGAAAAATGATGCCACATACTTATAAATAGGGGAAAAAAAGTTACGCCTCATCTAGGATTTTGTATTTCAGTACCAAGTGAAGTCAAAAGTCTCGAGAGTGTTTAATTTAGAACTACTCCTCTTGTCAGTTGTCATCTATATATGAGTGCAACTGTGCAAGGTTGTTAGAAAATTGCCGGTTGTGAACGCATTGGAGCAATCTTAATTATACCCACATTTGCTTTGAAGCAATTCTTTTTATATAATTGTGAGAATTTTGTAAATTGGATTTCTAGTCGAAGAGTGAGAAAATGCCACAAAGTAAAACAAGGATGTGCGGAATGTGGTGGAGAGGAAGGCTGGCTGATCATTCTAGTTGTTGAGTGCGATCTACTATATGGCAAATGATTGATAGCTATCTTCCTTTTTTTTCGCATCGATTGATAGGCTATCTTATAAGTGATAAATTAAGGCTCGATGGCTTGTGTTCTATAGAGAGAGAGTGTCTAGTTTTAATTAGGCAATTAAAGAAGATCCACTTTTGGGTTGTTCTAAGGTTACTAATTATATAATGGAGGGACGCGACAATAAAAATCATTCTAATTATTATAAAGGAGTTTGCTAAATTCACATAGAGATAATAAACAAAAATAATTACAAAGCTCACCAAAAGTTATCATCAAATCTTAATCTTCAATGAATCACCAAGATTATAGCCACACTTTTGATAGAAATGGTGATATTTATTGTGGTAAGATATTATTAGTTATAATTGTGTCATCTAAGGTGTAACAATTTGGAGGAGAAATTCTTACATGAACCAATTCTATCACGTCCTTCATGATACCGAACAATAAAAAAATTTGGTTGGGACTTTTATTCATGAATATTACCCCTAATGTAGATTTTTATTCATGATTAATGGCGAGACTTATGTTCTTTCTTCAATATCTATTATATGATACAATCAAGTATGATTCTCTAATCTCTATGCTTAATCTCATGTTTGATTTGTGATTATGTTGATGTTGCGCGCCATCTATATGTTTACTTGTTAGACTAATGTCGATTTCCATCTATTGATTATACAACATGCTTTCTCATGAGTATAATAGTTAGATCTGAATCAACTAGTAAAGATAGTTATATTATAAACAATCTGCTGTGTATAACTATTTGAGAATCTCATTTGTCTTGATTATAAGATATACGATGGAATCTAATGATTACTTTCTTGGATAATGTTTAATGCACTTTATGCCTTTTCTATGGTGATGCTTACTTATATAGCTTAAAAAAAGATGTGATGTGGATAACTAGGTTAAACAATCTTACATAGGTAAAAAACGAGGAATTGGTGCATAACTTGGAACTACTGTTAAGATCTCTCTTGTGACAATTGTGATTTGCCATTTGTGAAGAGTTATAATTTGATATCCTGCCAAGGTGTATTGCATGGTTGTTTATCTTATATTTTATGCGCTGAGGACCCATTTAATCATGATAGATCTCTTACATATTGGAATGAGGAAGGAAGTATGTTAGTTAATATTGATTTATCTCTTTCTGCCGAATCCGCTTCTACTGTTTTCTTAGTATTTTCAATTGATTTCTCTTATAAGATCAGTCTTAATAATCGTTGGGACGAAGGGCTGGTTCGATAGGACCCAGGGGTTCGGTTCTTTCGCTCAAAAAGAATTTTACCGGCTTCCTTCACTGGCTAGGAGGGAGAAAGCAGGGTCCGTGTTAGATTGGTTTCTTGTCACTGACAACCTTCTCTGTGGGATACGACCCTTGTTTTCCATGTTCTACCCATTAGAGTAGCACTTGAGTTCGTGAGGATTATATGGTATACCTTCTTATTGTTAACAACCGATAAGGAGGCATCAAGATTTTGGCGCCATTGCTGGGGAAGGCAATTGGTTCGGCCAAGGAGCACAACAAACAACAATTCTACACCCTAAGCATTCTTCACCTTACTCTCTTTTCTTTTCGTTTCTCAATTTTTAGTTGTTGCACACGTTTTAGTCGACTGAAACTAGTTTTCAATCGACTAAACTTTGACAGATTTGCTAGCTTGTGTTTTACAGCCCCTAATTGATTCAATTCAACTTGAATTAGACTTCAAGAGAGGAAGAAAAGTTTGCTGCACAACTACATCAGCACTTAACCGAATCATCTTCACCACCCTTTTTTCATTTATTCACTCTTTTCTTTTTCAATTCGGTTCAACTTCGTTCACTTGATCCTAACTTTGTTTTCTTTCTAGGAAGATGGAAGCTAGTTTGAGTATTGACCCTTTTAGGAGGGAGAGAGAAGGGAAACCGAGACAAGACACAATGAATGGTGATTCACAACATCTTGTACGATCAAGAGAAGAAGACATGGAGATCACCCAAACCGAATCCGAGGATCTTGGCCAATTTTAAGAAAGATTCAACGAATCTTATGAGTATTCCCCAATCCATGATCAGATCACAAAGGGATTGTTGAAACACTTTCAAAGCAGTTTGACAATCTCGGGGAAGAGAATGTTTTGTGCATTATACAGAGGTTCCTGCCTGAACAAGGATCCTGAAGAGGTTGGTAAAGCATTATAATACATGGCAAACATCGGAAAATCTCCTTTTTCCAAAGAGGTCAATGCTCATAAGGAGATTAGTGGCATACGACAACACAAGGATGAGAGTCTACTCGAGTATGTGATAAGGTTCAACAAGCTTTGTGATGAATGTCCAAGTCATGGCATTGAAGAAGCAATGCTAATTTTATACTTCTATGAGGGACTCACTCTTGAAGATAAAAGACTAGTAAATGCTGCTAGTGGAGGATCTCTAATGAACAACTCAGCTGAAAAAGCTCGAGTTCTGATCAATAAACTGGCAGAAGACATCTATTCTGAAGCAGATGGAGAAACTTTGCCAAGTAAAATGCAAAAGGAAGAAGAAGCAACTTTCCAAGTTTCAAAACCGCCTTTGATGCCTAACAAGGAATGAAGAGAGAATCTCTGACAACCAAGCATTCAAGTTAGAAATTTAGGAACAACTTCATAAAGTAAGCAATTATGTGATTCAATTCTTTAATGATCATATAAGACTACTTGATGAAGTTGAAGATCTTCAAAGGAAGATGAATAAAGGTCAGAATTGCATATGCAAAACGATTCACTTGTCCAAACTTAAGAAGATGGATGCCACCGTAAATCAGATTATTAAGGATCACTTCCTTTTAATCAAAGATTTCATGAAGATGAACAAGTCAATGAAAGGAATGCAAAAGTTCCTAGCCGAAAGGGATGAGCTTGTCTTTAGTACCATAACGAGCATGAATGACATACTTATGGCTTATGTGGAGGCGACACCAAGACCTTCACATCATCAACACCAAAGGGCTAGCAACACCCCAAGGTAAGTCTAGCCAAAGACATTAAAGAAAGGCGCTTATGGGAGGCAACCCATCACCTCTTTTTGCATTAGAGTCAACCAAATTCAAAGCAAAAGAATTTGTCCAAGAGGTAACAAAGGGAAGTATTTTGAATTTTTCACTTTGATTTGATTTTGATTTTTCTTTTATGACATGTGGAATGTTTTAATGTGTTTGTTAGTGTTTTAGAAGTTAAACTTTTCAAGAAAAGTGAGAAAAATGAAGAAAGGTTACATGTGGTTTACCACATGAGCAACATGGTTAACCACTTCTTCACACCAAGTCACGCATGAATGCGCTTGGCCAAAGGACTTGAAAACACTTGTATTGAGTCCTATTCTCACTCATTTAGATGACATGGTCGCGCACATGAAGGCATGAAGGAGTACAAAAGAGATTTGTGTCTGATTCTAGCTCGTCGCGTGAGAAGGAGATCAAAACAACCAAGCATTACACTTTGCAATAACAGCCGACCTTGTTGCACCTTGTGACCTTAAAAACACTTGGGATAAGTGTTGAGCCTCTCCTAAGATGTTTCACAAGTCCCCAAGGACAATTTGAGACCTTTAGTTCTCTTTGTTTTGCAAGTTCTTGCTAAATTCTCACTTTATGGACTAATTTCATATGTTGAATTTGTTAGGTAACATTCAAGACCAAGATATGCTTGCTAAAGATGCAATGGATTGAGAGGAATTGAACATCGTTTGGATGATGATAGCACATCAATTCAATAAACTTTTCTATCACTCTTTCTTATGAATTTCATTGTTATTTCTATCAAATAGCTATTGACGTTCCTTATCTTGATATTGAATTAGGAATGCATGATTTGTTTGTTTTTGTTAATTTTGATTTTCTATTTTATTTTGCATATCATGTTAGTGTTAAAAGATCTAGAGATTACTTTCTTTTATGCAAATTTGATCTTTTAATGATGTATGCAAAACATGATCTTTGATGAATGAATGATTAGTTGACTAAATTTCTTGTTTTAGAGAAAACAACATCCTTAGTCACCAATATTTGTTGTTTTAGTCGACTGAAAATGTTGTTTTAGTCGACTAAAGTTGCTGTTGAAAATGCCTAATGCTTGCTTTGTGTTGTTATTTTAATCTAAAAAGTAGTAGAATTTGCATGAAATGCTCTTTAACTGTCCATATCTATGCATTGTTTGCTTTGTGTTTACTTATTCACACATTGAGGACAATGTGAAATTTAAGTGTGGGGGGAGTAATCTAATTGTTTTAGATCTTAGAGTCAAGGCTAGTAAATAACTTATCTATTTGTTATGAATTAGATATCTTTCAATTATGTTATCAAGCATTTACAGTGTTTTCGAAAATATTTCATGTATGTTGATGAAAATGATGAAAAGTGTGAAACTTTTTCATGATATTTTTGAGTAATTGAAGCTCTTTTACCGAAATTTGATGAGTATGAAGTAATTTTTAGTATGAGAATTGATGAGACCTAATTTAGTGCTTATTTTCTATGCGATTTTGCCTTGTTTTGGTAGTCGTAAGTGTCTATTTACCTTTATATTTCTCATCTTTGTTATTTTAGACCCATTTAGAGCTATTGTTTAAGAGGATGAAGATTTGGAGCAATTTTGGTTTAATTTGGCGAAACTACTGATTTCGCCCCATTTTGGCCCAGTAGGCCCATCAGGCCCATTTGAGCCCATGAAGCCCGGAAAGAACCCGAATCTTTGGAGATCCAAATCTGATTTCTTTAGACCCAATTTGGATGTCTTAAAGCCCAAAGAGGAGTTCCACGCGCAATCAACAATTATGATGTAGTAAATAATTAATGATGGAGAAATTCCAAATCCTAGTCAAAGGACGATTCACAAGTGCAGTTTCGGTGTAAAATCCATATCTTTTGATCCAAAACTTGGAAAAATGCAAATGAGATACCATTGGAAAGAGGACTTCAAGCTCTATAACTATTCTTTTGACCTCGAAATACAGCTCTGCCGTTAAAAATGACGAAATTGCCCTCAAAGTATTCTGGACAGTTTTGACAGCATTCCTGACCAACGTGGGACATTGGCTAAACCGACTTGGTGACCCTTTGGACGTGATTTGCAGCTGCTATTGATGATTTGGAACACTTCTATTGGCCAAGGTGGATACTAATTAATGAGGATGATCATCGACAAACAATTAGAGCTCAACCTTGGAGATCAAGTTGTGTAATTCCTAGTTAGATTAGGATTGAGTCTTTAATTAGTTGTCTATCCTACCCTTAATGACGGTCTATCTAAGGGTTGTTATTGAGTCTTCTAAGGGTATGGTATGTCCTAGGTTGCCTATAAATAGTAATCCTTAGCTTTAGAAAATCATAACTTCTCATAACTTGTAATAGATCAAGTCAAGACTTGGAGAGTTTTCTCCCAAGGTGTGCCGCCCCTTAGGGCTGCCTTAGCCTTGTCGACATCTTCTTCTATTGTTTTGTAAATTACCTCTCATGGTTGCTTCAACCATGAGTGAGTAGTTTTCTTTGATACTTTTCTACTTGAACCCCTTTTTATGAGTTAATTGATTTTATCCATGGTGAGATCTCGTGTTTATGTTCTTTATCAATTTATTGATGAATTGATGATAATCTCTTTAAATTATGCATGCTTGATATGTCTTATCTATGTGGTGTGTGATTAATCTGGTTGATTCAATGATTTAATCCTTTTTAAGTAAGTTTTCTTACTAACCTTGTGATTGTTGATTATGCTTGGCTGATTTCTTGTTAGGTTTGCTAGCCCCTAATTGAGATAATCAATTGAACTATTGCTATATTAGATTTTATGAAGGCCTAGTAATTAAGTCTAATATTTGTAGTAAGATTAAGTATTCTTAGTGAAGGCCTAGTAGCTAAGGTATTTAATTGGGATTAGTTTGATCTTGTTGCTTTGATGAATGCCTAGTAATCATAAGTATATGTTTGGTCTATCTATTGATCTTCATGCTTTATCTTTTGCTTAGTTTAAGAAGGCCTAGTATTAAACTTGTAATTGGTAAAATAGCTAATTTGAGAAGTCCTAGTACTGGTTAGTTTACAATTGATATAGATCAGGGTGAGGTGAATTTTAGTAATTTTATTCTAGCCAAGGACTTGCTTTACTTAATTGATAATTTGTTGATCCGTTATCCATGGTATTTTTGATTATTTTCATACTTAGGGGGGGTTAAATGGAGAAGTATTGTTTCTTGTGTTATTGTTTTCTTGGTTAATTTAGATTTCTGCTTGATTATCTGCTTCTTTTTACCCAATTGCTTTTAAGGTGTTTGTTCTCTTAGTTGTTTTGATCACTTAACAGCCTCGTGTCTTCCTCATGGGATCAACCCTGACTTGGCCTAACTACTATAGATGGAGTTTTTTAGGTTTTATTTTATGAAAGCTTGGCGACAACGATCAAAAATGATTTAAATGATTTTACTTCCTTTAACTTGTATGACACCCAAATCTTAGTCAAGAGAAATCAAAAAAAGACCCTTTGAACTTCATTTATACACCCTTTGATTGAGCTAAAAAAGACCCTATTTTTATGCCTATTTTACTATGTTTTTAGACCTATTTATGCTTAATTATAAGCTATTTTATTAATATTTGTGTTTTTAGTCTTTAAGTGATGTGAAAATGAGAAATTGTTATTTTTCACTATTTTTGTAGCTATTTTGATGACTTTTTACACAGATTTGAGCAAAGCAATTTTGAGCATAGATTTGGAGATTTGAAGTTAGTGTTTGAAGACTCATTGAAGACTTATTTGGAGATTTGAAGACTTTGAAGATTTATTTCAAGAGAAAGAATTGAAGAATTGGAGCTTTAATTGAAGACAAGCCATGGATAAACCCTTAAGTTTTGGTATTTATGGATAATTTATATGGGAAAATACTCAGCCCATATAAGATATTAATTGGAACTAAAATCCCAATTAATGACTCCTAAATCCAAGGAAATATCCAAATCTCGTAGATTCCCGATTCTAGTCCTAACAGGATTAGGATTCAGGCGCAGTTTTGGTAGAAAAATCATAACTTTCTGCTCAGACCTCCGATTGAAGCCCATAAGTACTCGTTGGAAAGCTAACTCCGAGATCTACAACTTTCCTTTGAAGTCCAAGACCCAGTTCTGCCGTTTTCAAGCCCGAAAATGCCGTTGAAGTTTCTGCACGAATTCAGCAAAAATTCAGGATCCTATTTTGACTTGGATTCTACTCTAGGAAGACTTTTAATTCAACTTGGACTCCAAGTTAGACCCTAAAACCGGCCTAGACTCCTTTCCAAGTTAGGATTGGAATTCCTAGGGTTAGTTCCACTATAAATAGCCACCTCCTGTATCACAAATCACACACCTTTACACACCAATTCACAATTATAGTTTTAGATCTATTTTTCTCTTCTAGATCTAGTTTTAGGCAAGGGTGCCGCCACCCCCTATAGCCATAGGGAGGTGCGGCATACCAAGGTTTTTAGCAAGGAGATTTTCGCCCCTTCTAGTTCTGTAAGTACTCTTATGCCGCTCATGGATTTTCCCAAATCCATGAGTAGCTAAATTCTTATACTTCTAATCCTTTGGTGAATTCAATCGATTGATATGGTGAGATTTCTATACTTATAATTTGGTATTTTATTTTTGATAGATAGCATGTTAAACTCTGTTTTATTCCATGACCTTGATTTTTATTGGTTTATGCGGCCGATAAATTGATAATTTGAGAGATCTATTGCTAAGTCAGGCAGTACAGTTAACCCTCGAGTCTGATTGTTTGGTAGCGAATCGTTGACGACTAACCTCGCTTCGATGAGTTTCTCATGCCAGTAATTGGATTTTATCTGATTGTTGTATGGTTTTATTTGTTAAGCATGTGTGAAAGAACTAATTAAATAGTTGATCTTAATGCTTTGTTGCTTGGTGAATCTTTAAGCCTTAACCGGTAATTGATTTGTTAAGTTAACAATAGGGGTAATGTAAGGCTTAACCGCTAATCTTATCTAAATAGCATGTTAGGTTTTCCTAGACCAGTTATCATCAAGGATTTAATATTGAATTCATCTTTTGAATCAAGGACCCATATTCAATTTGATTGTATTCTACCATTGGAGAAGAAGTATGCTTTAATTATTGTTTTCTTTCTTATCTGCTATAGATCTAGATTTAATTTACTCTGCTTTGTTTGTTTTGTTTTCTAGTATAATTGTTTTCTGTTTAATTGCTTTCTTTCAACCTCTGTTTTCTGTGTTTTGTTTTGAGATATTTTAAGGATTGTATCTTAGGATAAAGTCTACACCCTTCTCTGTGGGATCGACCCCTACTTGCCCTATCTACTATAGTTAGGATTTTGTGGGGAATTATTTTTATGATTGCTGACGACCGATCACCCTTATTCCTTTGAACGCCATTTTTCCCTTGAACCCTATTCTTACCTAAATATCCCTTAGTTCTTGATAAAGTGATACAAATGAATAAGTGTGGGGGTAATCCTACAACTTATTGCTTTCTTAAGTCTTGCAATAGTGAAATAGAGGAAAAGAGATACTTCTGATCTAGCATAGCTGTCACTCTGAAAAATGGAGAAATATGGATGGAAAAGAGGATAAGAGGCATGGTATAGAAGTGAGGAAGTATTGTCTCTCTGAAAGATGCACAAAGCGTGCCAATTTAAGCTTAATAGGAGCAAAGCTCTGAAAATGTACAAGGAAATTAGAGGATGTGATACAAAGAGGAAGGAAAGTATGCAAGAAAGTTAAATGAAGACATTGTTGGGCTACTAAACTTAAAATCGCCCTTATAAATACCCTTTCTTACACCCTTTCTATTTCTTAAAGACTTATTTTCACCCATGAACCTATTCTTATTTTTAGAGGTGATTATTTTGTCTCATTGATAGGATGGAAGTACAAGTTTTTGGTTAAGTGTGATGAATCATTTAAGTATGATGAGAAGATTGTTTTTTCTTGTTACTTTATAGGTTGGATGTAGACATTGCTTAAAGATTGATTGGGAATTGTTTTGTGCTAATTAAATGATTTAGAGATATTCCATTTAAATGATGTTTGTCTTGATTATAAGATATATGATGGAATCTTATGATTACTTGCTTGGATAATGTTTGCTGCACTTTATGCCTTTTCTGATCTATATGGTGATGCTTACTGATAAGCCAAATAGCTGCGATGTCGATAACTAGGTTAAACAACCTTACATAGGTAAAGAACGAGGAATTGGTGCATAACTTGGAACACCCGTAAAGATCTCTCTTATGACAATTGTGATTTGCCGTTTGTGAAGAGTTGCAATCTGATATCCTGGCAAGGTGTATTGCATGCTAGTTTATCTCATATCTTATGAGTTGAGGAGCCATTTAATCATGATAGATCTCTTACATATTGGGATGATGGAGGAAGTATGTTAGTTAATATTGATTTATTTCTTTCTGCCGAATCTGCTTCCATTGTTTTCTTATTATTTTCAATTGATTTCTCTTATAAGATCAGTGCTACTAATCATTTGCATAATGTTTTAGATTGGTTCCTTGTCACTGACAATCTTCTCTGTGGGATACGACCCTTGCTTGCCCTGTTATACCCATTAGAGTAGCACTTGAATTCGTGAGGATAATAAGTTTATTTCCTTGTGTACCTTCTTACTGTTACCGACCGATAAGGAGGCATCACTAGTATAATGCTTGGTTGATTGGTGTGTATAGGGATTGATCAGACCACAATATGACATGTTCTTATAATCATTTTCCTATGTTTTTAGGAGAATTTATGCTTAATTATGGTTGATTATGTCTTAATTTCGTATTATTTGTGATTTTAGGTCTTCAAGACAAGAAAAGTGGAAAAGCACTATTTTTCCTACTTTTTGGAGCTATTTTGATGGAATAGTGGCATAAATATTCAAGTGGAAATTTTGAGAAGATTTTGGAGATTTATGTTTGTAATTGAAGACTTTTTGAAGCTTATTTTTATGCTTGAAGAAGCCATGAAGATTAATGCTACAAGTTTCTAAGGTGACAAGATCAAGAACATAAGTCAAGTGAATAAGAGATGCAACTTGCAGACGGTTTCTCCAGATGACCTGGGCGGCTATGTTGATAACCTGGGCGGCTAGGCATTTCATCTAGGCGCCCAGGGATAGTCGGGCCTGCCAATTCCAGCACAAGTTTGGTGTCTTCCTCTTGAAGCTACTCCAATTGATTCCAATTTCAGCGACACTTCGGGAGAAAATTCATAATTTTCTCTACAAAGGTCCAAATGAGATGATTCAAGATGCATTGGAAAGCTAACTCCAAGATCTACAACTTTGTTGTTTTGCATAAAGCCCAGTTTTACCGTTAAGATGGTCAAAAATGCCCCTGAACATTGCAGACAGAAGCAGTTTTGGGCAAGACTTCGGTTTTCACTATTTTCAGCCCATCAAAGTTGTTGGATTTCACTTAATGACCAAGAAATCAGCCCATCACACCTTTAAAGTATCCTAGGTCGGTTATAACTCTGATTCTAACCCTAGGAGTCTCCTATAAATAGCTACTTTTATACTACCCTAGAATAGATAGAATATAATAGAATACAAGAGAACTATTCTTCTTCTTTTTCTTATTGTTTTTGGCAGCAGCCCTAGGTTTAGGTTTTCTTACTTTTCCTCCATGGGTTGTTCTCAATCCATGGAAGGCTAGTTTTCTTTATACTTCAATCCTTTTTTTGGAGTTATTAATCAATTGATATGGGGAGATTCTGCCCTTATAATTTGGTATGATTTTCTCTTTTGAATAGCATATTAATTCATGTTATAATGATTATGATTATGAATTTTGTTGCTTTAGATGATCACTATTGTCAATAAGAGGATTAATCTATTGTTTTTATTGGGTTGAAACTTTGTTGGTATGCCTAATAATTGATACAAACTGATTGTCCCTCATCAAGGAATCGATGGAATTAATAAGTCTTATTGAAAACCAAGGCGTGATAGTTTGGTTGGATATAGGTTTGATTTTATTTATTAAGCATGTGTGAATCTATAATTGTTCTTAATGCTTTATTCATGATTCTGAGGTGTGATAGTATGGATTCTTGAATAATAGGGTTATTCTTTGGGGCTGACGGAGTGAGATTAACTACTTAACATGTTAGGGAAACCTATGTTGTGAGAAGCGGTATAGGGGAACCTAGATCAATTATTTTTAAGAGGTTATTGAATGAATCTTGTTTGATATTTTACCTCTATTTATAGAGTGGCGTAAAATAGATTCTTGCTTAGTTCAATAATTTGGTTGTACTAAATTTATTTCTCACATCAATGATCCATTTCTCTTATTGATTAATCTCTACCAAAAATTGGATGGAAGTATGCTTTTTAATTGATTGTTTTCTAAATTACTTTCTTAGTTTTCTTAATTAATATTTTATTTAAAATCCTTTTACAAATTTACTTTAGTTTTAAATCCCTCTTTTTCCTTAAGTGATTTTAAGTATTTTTGCCTTCAAAATTATATGTTTCACATCTCTCTGTGGGTTCGACCCCTCCTTACCCTAATTACCTAGTTAGATTTTGTGGGGATTTATCTTGTGTTTCGTTGACGACCGATCATGGATCATGTGCCAAAATTTTTACTTAGTATATACTGGTCAAAGTTATTGTGTATTTATAAAGAAAGGACGATACTGCATACTCCATAATAAATAAACCCCATTCAAATTTTAGATTGTGATTAATATATACAAGTGGATCGGCCCGCGCTGGCGCCTCGGGCGTTCAGAAATCTACTTCTTTGAATAATTTTTTATTCGAATTAAATTGTTTGATGCGTAGGAAAGTTCGAAAGTACTATGATTTTAAATGTGTTGCATCTTTAAAAGGCTATACTATTAACATTGAGCATATGCCCTAAAGTTAGCAATAAATAGTAAATATTAGTTTATACATGGAAAGGTGCAATAGCTTCAATTTTGTTTCCTCCTCTAAAGTGTGTAGCACTTAAACAAAAACTAAGTTTACTCTCTTCTTCACATAAACATGAAAGACATGAAGAGAGGTTATAATTCTAGCGTTCATATGCAAAAGTAGAAATAAGGGGGATAAGATTTATTGTAACATTTATGTGAAAGGAAAGGATAATTACAAAAAAGGGCTCAAGAGCAAGAACTGGCTAGAAACTAACCTAGGGTCTTCTGAGTAATTTGGCAAGTGAGAAAAGACAGAAAAGAACAAATAAAGTTCAAAAGGAGCCCCTCATTAACACTCAAAAGGGGCCTTTGGTAAATTCCCTGTGTCTTTCAAATAACATTTAGTATATACAATGTAAATACTGCTAAACAGATTTACAAGGCAAGCTATTATAATAAGTTAAACCCAACGGAAAAAAGATAATCCTACGGCCCAAACTTGAAGAAGCCTGATTTCCAACAAACTTTTATCCTAAAGCCCTATTGGCCCAACCTGATTTAAGCCCAACATTTTTATATACCAACCACCATGTTTGCTTGCTTTTCCTTCATTGGAATTGCTCACTCAAATCTTTAGCTTTATTATTGCACAAGGTTTGAGCCCGCGCTCGCTACACTTCGCGGGTCTGTTAATGTGTCTAATCCTTGAATAAGCAATTGTAATATTAAGACTAATGATAAATAATTGGCTAAATAGCCATTTTGCCCCCTGAACTTTACAAAAATGGGCCAATTTGCCCCCTGAACTATTTTTTGCGCCATAATGCCCCTTTAATTTACAAAATTAGGCCAAATTGCCCCTTACCGTCAACGCCGTTAGTCACGTGATGACACGTGACCAACGGTGCCGTCAATCCCCCAGATTTCTGCTGACGTGGCTAACATTTGCTGACATGGAAGTCCACGTCAGCAAAAGTGGGCCCAATGGGAAAATACAAAATAAAAAACGAAAAAAAGAAAATAAGAGGATTTCGAAAAAAAAAAACAAAAAAACTAAAAACTTTTTCCTTTCTTATTAAAATTACAAAAATAAAATAATAAAAATAATGAAATTGGTTGGGGAAAAAAAGAACAATCCAACTAGATTAAAATTGCAGCAGCAGATTATCTAAGAACAAAAATTTGCAGCACTAAAATTATCAATTCACTTGAAAACTAAATTTTCTATAAAATTTAGTTTACGATATTAAATAAAAAGGAAGCCGCAAAACTTCAGTCGTAGAATTCAATAATACAACAACATCAAGAAGCAAATGCCAAAATCATTATCCATTACAACAAATGTGCCCTCAAACTTGTCTCATCTTTCTGTCTTCTCTTCTCCTTGGAGCACATGTGATGATCTCGTCAACTCTAAGAATCATTTCAGCAGCCTCATTTGCAGAGAGCAATACTGTTTGCCTCCTACAGATCTAGTAATTTTCACCACCAGTTCTTGCTCTTGCTGTCGGCTATCTCCTTGGATGATTTCTTCTTGATTCAGTTCCTTGCCTAATTCCTCTGTAAAGCTTGGTGGGTTTTGGTGGTGAATCCATTTGTTTTATTGGAACAGGTTTGGGGCTAAGAAAGCTAAGCATATGGTTGTTGTTGTTTTGGGGTTGGGGATTTTGGTAAAGATAACTTGGTTGGTTGTTTTGAAGGTGGAACTGAGCCTAGATCTGGTGGATCTGAGCCGGGGTTAGGTGGTTTAGCCCAATTGTTGAACAAGGAAGAGAAGGGGAAGGAGAGGGAGAAGAAAAGGAAGAGTGAGAAGGGGAATGGGAAGGAAAAAAAAAGAGGAGAGGAGGAAACACTTTTCATAAAAGATTCAAGTGCTTTCATCAACTCTCCACCATACAGATCTATATGAACTGTTTGCTACTATAGAAATCCATTGTAGTTGCCATTTCTTAGAAAAACAAAAAAGATTAAAACTTGAAAAAGAAGAGACAAAAAAAATTACAAGAAAATAAAGCAACCTTTTACCAAAATTTAAGAACAGGTTTCACAACCCAGAAAGGATTAATGAGGTTTTTGTTTAAGTCATGAGCAAAGCCGGCTAGCCTATCGTCTATCAGGACCTTACGATGGACGAATCGTCGATTGGTCCCTTGCTTGAAGGCTCTGGATCAGGTAAGATAGGAGCATGAGTACCAAAACCATATCAGACAACTGCTATTGAATTCCTAACCGCTGCAAACCTGGATCTCGATTCTGAAAACACCTTGGTTTTTGTTTTCAAAGAAATCCTTGTCTAAGTTTGCTTTCGTTAAGACTAAAAACCAAACCCAAAAATCAGATTTTTTTTTCAAAAGATAGATGATTAACATAAAGGGATTCGGAGAAGCGGGGATTAACAAAAATTGACGATGTTCTCCTGGGAAAAAGTTATTCGATTATTTGATTTTACTTTCCTTTTTTTTTCTTTTTTCCATTTATTTTTTCATTTTTTTTTCAGGATTTTTCTCGCCAATGGGCCCACTTTTGCTGATGTGGAAATGCCACATCAGCAAAAAAATGCCACATCGGCAATTAACCTGGTCCTTGACGGAACCGTTAGTCACGTGTCGTCACGTGACTAACGGTGTTGACGGTAAGGGGCAATTTGGCCTAATTTTGTAAATTAAAGGGGTATTATGGCGCAAAAATTAGTTTAGGGGGGCAAATTGGCCCATTTTTGTAAAGTTCAGGGGGCAAAATGGCTATTTAGCCATAAATAATTAGCTATATGGTTACCTAAAAAAAAATTAGCTATATGGTAAAACTTGCAATAAAGTATCCAAATATGGCATATATTAGAAAGCATGAACTTTAGAGTTGGATTAAAATATTACGCAGATAAACAAACGATGTTTTTATAAAAAAAAATTTTAAAAAAAGGAGAAAATTTGTTTAGGTTGTTTTGTTTAAGTTCGGTTTTTTCTTACTTTATTTGTAGTTTAAGTCCAGGATTGTTGCCAATAGAGGTAAGTGGTTCATCAAGTTATTATGCATTAATAAGTAATGAATAAGAGTTTAACGAAATTAAAAGATTATTGACTTAATTATGTAGGGAATACATGTGAAATCTCATTATAATATAGATAAACTCGCCAAACCTCAAAATGATAAATTTATTCAAATTAAAAAACTAACATACAGTCATAAAGGAGACACTCAAATGTAGCCCAAACTAACATAAATTCGAATTCACAGAATTCGAATTTGTGACGGGCGGGGTGAGATTTGGGATAGGAGAGGGCTATCTCCTATTGTGTAGTACATTTAAATATCATGTCCATATATATATATATAGAGAAAGAGAGAGAGAGAGAGAGAGAGAGAGAGAGAGAAGAAAACATCTACCTACAAAATACATAGATAGACTAAGTACAAACTAAGCACACATTTCCTGAGACTTGAACCAAAAACTCTAAGATAAATGTATGGTACACCTTCCAGTTGAGCTAATAACTCAGGTATTTTTTTTTGTTAGGATAATAGTGAAAGAACGGTCGAGAAGAAGAAAGTATGAAGAACCATCTTCAAATTGAAGGTGAAATTTGATAGAAATTGTGCATCATTCAAAGCCCATGGATTTTGGGTTTGGTCCAATGGACTTTGGCTTTGGGCCCATGGATTTCGCCTTTGGCCCAATTATCAACAATCCCATGTCGCTTGTAAAGATAATATTTGCATCGAATATTATCCATTCGAAATTACATGGGATTTAAAATAAGAAGAGTTTCGCTTGGAAAGATAATATTTGGGATAGTTCAATGTTGATGCAGCTGCTGACTAAACCTATGATTTTTTGGAATTAGATATAATATAGTTTAAAAGCAAGCAAATGATAAGTAAGTGTTTAAATTTGTTGTAAATTTACATTAAACTTACCAATGATTATAAGGTGGAGGTATTTCGATTGGATCTTCTATCAACGAAAGATTTGACCTGTTAGTAAATAACATTAAAATAGAAAAAAATGTCAAAGATTTATTTAATTATATAAGTACATGTATTAGTAGGGACCTTTTAAAAATAAGGAAGAGTGAGCTGACTGACCATAGTTTTTTGTTTCTCACTATTTCTGGAGGCTCTAGCTCTTCAAAGGATGAAAGAAAAATGATGGAGGTATGAGCGTTTGGAAATGTTACAGCATAACTGCAGGAGAGCGAGGGTGTCATCTTTAGCTGATGTTAAGAAAATGTGATGCGAGGTATTTATAGAAAGGTTTGTGGATGAATTGTACATGAAAAAATTAACTTGATTCGTAAAGATATAGGCAATTGTTCAAAGTGTAGGTGCAGGAATCACATAGGGTGTCAGTTGCATCATGGAAGAGCATTAATTTTGACAATGAAATTACATAGCCACTTGCGGCAGAACTGACATTTTTTGAATTGCAGGAGAGGTTGTGATACGAATCTAGTTGTATTAGATTCAAATCTAGCCTTGAAAATCTATCAAACTCGACTTGAACTTCTTCAACTTCTAGATGAGTAGATCGATGACCTTCACAAGGTGATTCCTCTTCTTTCGTCGGCCTTAAGTCTTCAATTAGACCTGCAATTGTCAACTCAAGAACACAAGATTCACAAACAATCAAGAAATCACAACTTAATTGTTTGCTAGGACTCTACAAGATTGAAGAACCCTAGTTTTGCTCAAACTAGAACAATGAAGCTAAGAT
>AWUE01018895.1:0-77359 GCA_001974825.2 Corchorus olitorius
CCCCCCTTAGAAAAACCCCTAAACCGCCTCCTCAATAGCCATAGGCGGCTAAACCTAATGAAGCTTCTAGAAACTATCCAAAAATACAACCAATAGAAAATTAGCTAAGGATTGGACTTAATTAAACAAGGCCCAACCCAAATAAGGTTCTTAACTAAATAAATAACTAATCTAAGATAGAATTAAGCCCACAATGGCCAAATTACAACTCTAATGACCTAATGCTCATCGATTTCAAGAAGAATGCACAACTTGGAATCGATGGGAATATTCCTTTATTGATGATCTCCAATGGGCTTCAAATGATCTCCGATGGCTTTAAACTCTTCAAGATGAACTCTAATGAGGCCAAACAAAGCTTCCTTGAACCTTTTAGCTCTTGCCCTTGTCATTGGGCCTAATGGCATCTTCAATGGATCAAATGGCATCTTAGGCAACTCCGATGAGCTTGAAACTTCTTCCTTAGCATCTTCAAGCTTCTCCAAGCCTCCTTGTCGCATATGCACATCCTCTCCATGATCTCCATTGTGCTCTTCAAGACCATGATGAGTCCTTGGGGCATCAGGTTGCATGACAACCACTAATGATAAGTATAAGGATGTGCTAGCTTTCTTTAATAAAGGAGGCAATTGTATATATAATATTCTGTCAATAAGGGCCGCTAAGAAATTTGTTTGGACCTAATTTTTCTTATGTTATTTTTTTGGGCATGGGAAACTGGCCCAATTCTGTAATGGTGAGCCGGTGAGCGGGTTAAAAAGTGCTGGAACAATTTGAAAATGGGCCGCAAATTGTTTGTTGACACGTTTACCCTCTTTTTCTTTTTCTTTTTTTCCTTTTCACTAAAGCCCACTTAATTTGCTCCCTCAATCTTGATTTTATATGTCTTCATTTTCCGGTCATAATATCAAATGATGTCACTGTTAAATAAATGCACTCACTGCGTATAATGGTTGTTTGGTCCGTTGGGCTTTTTTAATTTTTTTTTTAAAAGTGAAATGTTGTGGGCTTGAATGAACCCAATTAGCACTTGGGCTTTATTTTACTGTTTAGTTCTATGCTTTTTTATTTTTTTATATTTTTTTTGTTGTTTTCCTTTGACATGTTGATCAGAGAGAAGTATATGAAAAACAAATAATCGTTTTTCAGAAGATGGTGGCTAAAGTGATCATTTAAGCTCATAGCCGAAAGTACTTCTAAGTATTAAAGGGCTAATATTATCTATGTGCAAGTACCAAACGAAGTGTTCTTTCTTTGTTTGCTATTATTATGCTCGGGAAGATGTTTAGAGGACATAACAATGATTAATAAAGGATAATTATCATTAATTAATTGAAATTTTTACATGACATAAACCCAATAGCTCCTCAGCACTATGACTTTCTAGCTTAGCTGCCCTCAGCATATTATACAAACAAAAGAAAATGGATTAGGATTTTAATCTCTCATACTTTGGAGAGAGTAAGGATCGTAATCCATCAAAAGGGCATTAATACATTTTAACTTTGACGTAACATAAGACCAAGAGCTCATCAGTACTGGATATCTTAGTTGCCCAGAGGATATTATATAGACAAAAGAAAATGGATTAGGTTTTTAATCTTTCATACTTTGCAGAGAGTAAGAATCGTAATCCATCAAAAGGGGCATTCTGTTGTTTCTAATTCTGCGATGAGTTTACACTAAGCTATTAGGTGAAGTTAGGTGGACTTAAGATGAGGAAGGGCCTGCACCATCAAAGGTGTTTTTGAAGTTGAGTGTGACCTCCAGCTTACCTTTGTTAACTATCTCCACCTGAGATTCTTGTTTCTTCCAAAATATCTAGGTTCCTCCACAAAATGCTACTGGATCTAGAGCCTCATTTCATCAAGATCTAGCAAGTCTCTGATTTCTCTTGCAGCTTCTGCTGGAAGCCTTGTCTTTGTTACAATAATAAGTTGGGATCTGTGCTAACGATAGTGCCAAGCAATCTGTGCCGGGAAAGAAGTTGTAGCGACACCTCTTGCATTGAAAAGAAGTAATCGATTGCTATAAGGGATCAATGAGTCGGAAAGAGCAGAAGCAGGCCTCTTTCCACATGTCTGGTAAGTTTCCCTAAGGATTGGTCGACCCAGGAGGTCGAATCGGAAGTGAAAGTAGTGAGTGGTGGCGCCGGTTCTTGGATTGACGGCGAAGCTGATGGTGGCGCACATTCCAAAGTTGGGCATTGTTGTTAGGTATATGATTTATGGCAGGTCTCCTTCAACAGAGAGTTTCGGCGCTGAGCTCCTCAACCGGACCTTGGCCGGTTCGATTGTTGCAGGCTTGTGGTTCACGATAGGTTCGGTAAATGTGGAAATACCACTTGTGTAAATTTCTTGCTGGATATTGTTATGGTTGAGCTTTTCGATCGTTTCCTAAGGAGAGGGCAACTCAGACACATTAAACTCAAACCAACTAAGTATGGCAGTTTTTTTGACAAAAGATCAAAATAGGATAATTGCATAGCAATCAACAATTTGATTGTCTCTCTCAATAGAGGGTTTGCTTTGATGACAATGGCATGGCCAGGAGTGAGGTGTGGGCATTCAACCTCCATCTTAGATTTTCCAATAATCAACAATTGTTGTGCCTGAGGGGTGAGGACTATCCAGGGTGGGAAACGATTCATGTTGATGGTTGTTAACAGGGGAGAAGAGGGCTGGTATAGAAGAAAAAGTTGGTATTGCGGTGGTATGAAGGTCAGTTTAAAATGAGAGAGGTTGAGGGAAATTTATAAGTAGAATGGCGGTTTATTAGTTGGGTAAATTAACTTGTATATTAGAGTTTGATTTCCAAGGGGAAACTATCATTATTTTATATAGGTGTCAATAAAAAAGGGGCTGGTGGCTTAAATTTAAATAATTGTCGACAAAAATTAGTGGTAAAATAAGGATTATGATTATAATAGTTTGATTTTGTCAGAGTGTTGTCACCCATATTGTCTAATGTAATTATGAACAATTGGCTTATTTTTTCCAGCACTTGTTTATATTGTGGATGTGGTTTGCTGTAAGGTGAGCTCTGTTTTGGGGGCTAAAGATTTGCTTCAGCTGGCATGCGATTTGAAAGCACAGAAGAACTATAATTACAATTTTTTTCTATACCTGACTGTTGCCTAAGTTGGATAACAGGGGTAATTGCTGGTTCCAAGTGAACAAAAGTAAATGTAATCTTTGTTCTGGGGGCTAAAGATTTGCTTCAGCCGGCATGCGATTTGAAAGCACAGAAGAACTATCATCACAATTTATCTTTTTTTTTCTTTTCTAAACCTGACTATGTTCCAAGTTGGATAACAGGGGTAATTGCTGTTTCAAAGTGAACGAAACTAAAAGAACAGGTGAGTTTTGATCTCCTTTTCTTAGAGTTTGTTTTGGTCCAATGAAGTTTAGGTTTACAAAAGTCTCTATAATTGTAGCTTTGGTAGTTTTAGATATGTAAAACTGGCTAGTCATAGGAACGATGCTGTCTAAAATTTTGCTTGAATGTGGCAATGCTGCAAATAAAAGATAGACTGTTCAATAGGATTAGAGCAACCAAATGGAAGTCTGGTTTGGTTCATTTGAGTTTATCCTAACATTTTCACAATTTGTTGGAAGAGATGCAGAAGCAAGCATTGTTGGTTAACGTGTAGGTGGTTAGAGAGTTTATGAATTTCGCTCATCTATGTTATTGAGCTCTTTCATGAGTAGAAGATTAGGATTATAAGAACTGAATGCATTAAGAATGGAACGGTGAGCCAAAGAAGATATAAAAGAAGACATGGGTTTGAAATGGTATAATTATTAGCTATAGGATTTTGCTTTATAATGAGCAAAGGTATAAAACAGTGTCTTATTTAAGCACAACGGCTTCTATCTTTGAACTCAATTAAGTTTATAGTTGAGAGGCCAAAGGTTGTGTTTGGAAATTGGAATCCAATATCTTAAAAACAATGAATAACAAAAAGTAATTTCATTACAAATAATTTGATTCTCCCAGTAGCGTTCACTTTTTTGAAGCTATATCTTGCATGACTAAGAGACCCATGGTTGAAGCTAAAATTAGATGGAAAACATTAAGAGGAAATAAACATAGAAACTACAACAAAAGCCACCATTCCTAAAGGTGATCTAATCAAGAAATCGTTGTCAAGATGTATGATGCTTCAAATGATGCAGTTGATGGATTTTGGTCTTTGCAGAATTTAATTTAATTGATCTTTTTCAGAGACCAAGTTTCGAGTAAACAGAAGTGCTATCGGCAAGCAGGCATTGGTAAGGAGGATATCTTACACCGAATAATTCAAGGTAAGTTACATTTTTCTTTAGACTTCTATTTGTTAAGTTTAATTCTTGTATGAATAGAAAGATTTAGGCATGCCTGAGTCTATTAGCCATTGTGTTGTACCAATTGTTTATAGTGTTGCAAAATCTCATATATTTGACTTTTGTCATTGGATGACTCTAAAATCATAGTTGTGCTCAAATGAGCAGCTTGCATCAGGTTCCAACAGCATGTCTATAGTTGAAAGAAAAAATTGCACATTCAAACTAATGATGTAAATAGACTCTATATGCATAAAATTAACGATGCACTAAATTTGGTTAGAATAAATAGATGTCTAACAACAACTCTGGAGCATTTTGATACTAATCTAATATTTGTGGAAATGTTAATTTGTTGTAAGGAAAAACTTGGGTAAAACACTGTTAACGGAAGACATGGCGTGTTAGAACATAATGGGGAACAATGGTCATGTAGAAATGAGAATCTACGATGATGTGTTGATTCTAAACGCCGGTAATTTTGACTAGTGCAAAATGTTTTTAGGGAAGCTAAGACAATGTGTGCAGTGCAAAGAGATATGTATAATAAAGAGTGGAAGAGTCAAACCTTTGGGGTGGTTGCAGCTCATCTCCAGATTTCGTTTGTAACAATCTCAGCTCTTTGCATTGCTACAACAAGAAATTTAGGCCACATATGGTTAACAAGGACAAAATAGACTGTCATTTTAAAATTCAATAGATAATTGTTTTAAACAGCAGGAACAGTTCTGAAAATTTCTCTGTATACAACATTTCTAGTAATGTCTGTTCTGTTCTTTGATTCATCAAGGATGAGTATCTTGATTCCTTTGTGTTAAGTGACTTTTGAGAGAGCGACGTATAACCGTCCATGGCTGAAAACTGGTCTTGGCAGGAAGACACCAACAAATCTGAGGGTTTGGCCTTGGCTCTTATTAATTGTCATGACGTACGAGAGCTTAAGAGGGAATTGCCTTCGGTTAAGCACAAAAGGCCATTTACTATTTTTGACGGGAAATATGATCCTTGTAATGTAAACGATGTCTCTGTCATGCTCACCAGTGAGAACTCTTGACCTTTATAACATTAAGAGCAAGTTGAAAAATAATCAGCCTTGTTCCGTTGCATAATCCTGACATTTGATTCATATTTCTCATAAGCATGACAACTGAACCTTTTTTCAGCAGTAATTTATGGTCCGACACTCTTGGAACCGAAATCTTGTTTAAAATTTCAGGTGGATAGAGGCGGTGCTGATCTTGAAATCCAGCTGACGCTCCTAATAGACTATCTGAGTTGAGGTATGTCTTAGCTTCGCCCGGGATTCTATCAAGGATGTAGTGGTTGGGAGCCTCGACTGTTTCATCGATTGGAGTAACAATTGCTCTTTCTTTTACATAATTTGGGTTAGCGAAAAATCTGACCAAATTTGGATATTTCTCTTTGGTCATTGCCTCAAAGGGATCACCAGACCTGGATACAATGAATTGGTGTGGAATTTTAATCCAAGATCCTTCTGGGTCATGCAAATTGCATATTCCTCTTATAGCCCCCTCACCCACCTTTAAAATCCAAGAGGGAAATTTTGTTAGCTCTTCTAGATCATTATCATTTCCAAGTATATATTGCAGCCTCATGTTGATTCTTAGAGGCAAAATTGTACATTGTTGCCAGAGTTGTGAGGTCGAAATGGAAGCATCGAGGATTTCATTTTTTGTCCCTCCCGGAACAACAAGAAGGATTTGTCTGAAATCTCCTCCGAGGAAAACTGTCAGGCCTCCAAAAATTCGAGCCTCTCTGTCAGGGTTGACAATGCTAAGAATATTTTCTAAGTGATTTGTCTAAAGCTTCAAGACAATTTCTATGGATCATGGGTACTTCGTCCCAAACTACAAGGGAGTTTGCTGTAACAGGACTGCAAGTTGGGTTCCTCATTTGATATTGCATGTCGACCATTCGTCTATGGTTAGAAATATTTTGAAGCGTGAATGGGTTGTCCTTCCTCTTGGTAATAAGAGCGACGTTATCCCAGAAGATGCAGCTGCAAGGACAATTTTACCGCAACATCTTAGGCCTAAGATAATAGTTCTCCAAAGGAATGTTTTTCCGGTGCCGCCGTGACCATTGACAAAGAAAAAATGGCCTTCAGAGTTCATGACAGAAGATACAACAACATCATATGTATGAGCCTGATCTGGGTTTAATTTTGAGAGAAGCTAATCATGTTCGTGCTGGAGCTCATTGACATTGAAGTGAGTCTCTTCATGAATGAGTTTGTTAGCCAAAAATCTGGATCTTGCACCCGTCGGCTGTGGAAGATTCTTTTCTGCCAAGCTTGTAGAGCTTTTAGTCAAGATGTCATCAATTGCTAGGAGCACATAGCTGCGTAATATTTCAGGTGGCAAATCAAAATTGGGGGAGCGGAAGTGATGTATGTATCGTTGCAAGATGTCATCAGCCATGAGTCTCCAATTTTTTTCAAAAAGTGTTGTAGGATTTCCGACCTTTATTAGAGAATTAAATACAATAATAGAAGTCAGAGAAAAAAAGTGTAGAGACAATGTAAGGGAAATCAGCCAAAAAAATATCAAGACTGTGGATCACCTGAGAATACATCAGCAGTGACACAAAAAGTATTCTAAGTCGATAAGAGGTTGCCCACTACGACGCTTCATCAAAAGCTACCTACTAGTGTCTGCCATCACCGAGTAAACCCAATCTTATCTCGCACATGCTGCTTGGAATGTTGGATAGAGGACTCCGTTTACAGTCTAGATTTCTTCAAAAAATCGATGACCTTTGACTACGTTTAAAAGCAGTCTAAGGTAATAGACTTCTCCAGAATTTGGGTGGATATGCAAGATTCTGCCGATGGCTATCCCCTTCTGTCTGGGAAACCACTCATTAGCATCACTGTCCCATATAAATTGAGTGGGGAAATCAGCATAATGCAATAACCTTGCATGGTCATAGGCTGCATTTGCTTCCATCCACTTTGTAAACATTGTTGAATGGATGTCTCTTCTTCTCATCAGTCTATCAAGTCTTCGTCTATCGCAAAAGTAGACATTATGTTGGCCAGGAAGGTGCACAGGTAGTCTCACAACAGCCGGTTCTCTGTGGTGGATTCCAAAACCAAATATTCTCCATGCTGCTTCATATGGGTAGAGATACCTAGCATCGAGATAAGCTTGAATTTCGTCGTCACATGAAGTTACTTGAGCATTGGCTGATGTCGTTGCAGCACCATCTCTTCCAATAACTGCCCTCACTCTATCAGGCCCTTTTGTGATATATTTGAACAAATATTTCAATGTTCGGTCATGATTGCAAACCTCAACGATTATGTGGGCTTTATATTTGATAACCAAATCAACATTATGTGGCACAATGGATCGATTGTCCAATTCAATACCATGTCTTAAACCTCTAATCATGTGTCTCTTTTTTGTACAAATGGAACCCATTGTCATCAAGCTTGGTGTGTGACTGAAACTGTTTACGAAAGAACTTTTTGCATTTTCCATCTTTCATGCATTGAGCTCCTCTATCTGCAATACCGCATGGACCGTGAAACATGAAAGTGGTAACAACATGATATCCAATTGGATCATCATCAGGATCTGGTATCTCAGCCGAAATAAATTTGTCTATGTTAGTAGGGGACCGAAAGAATTCTGAATTTTCAAGCCATAGTAAGATATGAACATGTGGAAGTCCTCTCTTTTGAAATTCAATGTTGTATGTAACTGGTGGCCAAAAAAAACAAACTAAAGTTAAGTATTTAAGGTATTTGTAGAAAAAAAAAATCATATAGGAAATGTGGATTAGATAGTGTAATTAAAATAATTGAATTACCAGCTTTTGCAGTTCCAAATTGTTCTCTTTTCATCAAATCATCAAGCAAATCTTCAACTTTAAGCTTGAAGACTCTAGCAACAATGTCGGGTCTATCTTCAGCTCGTTTTCCCAGCAAGAGAGCTTCTCGAATCTCATTCCAATTAGCATTGCAAGTGAAGGTAATGAATAAATTAGGGAATCCATGATATCTACAAATTGCAATCGCATCTTGATAATTTTGGAACATGTATCTTGGCCCTCCTGTAAAACTTGGAGGCAAGATAATTTTCTTGCCCAATGTTGTTACATCTGTATCTCCTTCATTAACAGCATCGCTAACATTTTGGTAGAAATCAACTCTGAGAGGTTCTTGATTTTTATATGACCAGAACAACCGGTTCCCCTCAATGCATGATTCTGTATCAACTAAGTATTGTTGGAAAAGCCTACCACCTCTTGGAAGTGAGCTATCAGCTGGGTTTCGATGCTCAATCATATAAGCATAGTACTCTCGCATCGTCACCTTTTTTCTTATGATGCCTCGTTTGATGGGTGAATCAACATATGAAATATCAAGATGAAAACCGTGTTCTCCATATAGAAAGAGTAAAGGATACTTCATTGGCATATATAGTGGGTGAAGGTAACTTATACGTTTGAGCCCATCAGTCCTATGCTTAACAATGATGTCTTGTTGACAACCATCTTCGGCATTTGTGTCAATCATTAATACAACAATGTCATTCGATGTTGGTAAATTATAGTTACGACCATCGGCGTTTCTAGCTGACAACAATCTTAACCTCAAGTTGGGCACATATTCTCTTGCAAGCCTATCTCTTACCATTCTAAATGCTTTAACATTTGATTACTTTGATCAAGCATCGCCATCAATCCTTCAACAATGAGTCTATTTATGTTTGTTGTTTCTTGATGCATGGACATAACAGAAATTATGTTTGTTGATTCATTTCTTGTATCATAAATGTATAGCTGTGCAAATTTTGGTGGATGACCATCTATGGGCATTAAAGAACCCATTCTGTGATAAGTTTCACTGTTAACTTTAAAAATGTACGGATTATTTCCATCATTGATTGAGTTATCAATGTTACCGCCAAATGATGTAAATTGGAACATTGAATTGTAGGTTCTTATGTTATCTTAATGTCGATAATATCCTGCATCATTATATTCAAGCAATCCATGTAAAAATGGGGGCAATGGTATTGCGGGTAACCTAATAGTCCCCTGCTTGCAACACATAGAGAAAACAGGATATGGAACATGGATCTCTAGTCTAACTTTCTCTCTGAGCCACATGTGTGCATCAAAAAATTGGCACGATACATTGGGTCCTCCAAGAGAAACATATTCATAGATGGTCCCTGCATTGTAAGAATTTAGAGGCATAAGGCATTCATTTAAATTGACCTGTATTATAAAAACTCTGAATTTATAGAAAACGAATGCTTACTGTTATGAGGAGAAATTGTTCTAAAGGGTGCGTCGGGCACTTCATCGCCAAATGTAGGATAGCTTTCTATAATTGAGAAAATAAATTGAGGAGTTAAGTTTAAGAAAATAATATATATAATTTTTAAGAGGTGCTTTAATTTACTTTTAAAAAAAAACAAAATTGGTGGATAGAATTAGGTCAAATCCTATTATTTTTTTCCCCTAGCAATAACTTGTCATAGTAACATTGTACCTGAAAACTCAAATGTTTCATAAGTTCCATCATCTTGCTAATTTTGATATATGAAAGGAGGTTGAATGAGAGATGTTTGTATGTTGCTTGATGATCCCGCTCCATAGTTAGTACTTGCATGCAAATTTGTGCATATTAAATTTGCATGGTATTTAAAAGATTGAAAATTTTTGAGTGATTGAAAAATTAACTATATAGCAGAGTCTAAAATTACGAAGAATGCAGGACTAACTAACCACGGGGAAGATTAGAGGCTGCTCCAAGTGGGCGGTCAAAGTGGGGAGTAATTCCGGTGATTTGTTGCTAGCTTGGATCATATAATCGGACAATATCAGAGGGATAACAGTGTGGTTGGCATGAGGGATCTATATTAGTCATTCGAGAAGTGCCAAAGGCAATAAGGGGTAGAAAAAGACACATAAATTTGATTAGGAATTGTAAGAGAATGAAGTATGTAGATAAATGTAATCAGTGAAAGTGATGGTCGCGGATGAAGATAAAGCAATTCCAATGAAAGGAGAACAAAAAAGACATGGCTCATTGTGTTTGCGGCATTGTGAGCTCTAGCCCTCATCGAGAAGAGGAGCACATTCTCGACTTGAATTCTTGAGAATTAAATTTCTCCTAATTCTATTGGTTGTTGCCTCTGAGGGTCGCACATATGGAGTCGGTTTGACAGGTTGGCCTGATAGTTTTCTCCTTCCCATTGTTTTCGCAGCTATTAAAAAAGCTTAGCATGAAGTTGCTAGAGGGGAATTTAAGGGAGATGAAATAATGTATACGAGGGAACGTGTAGGTGGAATGGACATGTAAAATTATTTCTGAGAATATTAAAACTTAAATGATATTAAAACAATCACCATAAATGCTAAAGAAGGAGATGTAATGTGTGACCATTCTATAAATCAAGCATAGTGCTTGATGTAACAGTGCAAAGCTTTGATAAAGCAGGATTATTTTGAAAGTGAGAGTACTTGTTAGTCTATAGATTTTGAGTTGTTTGGAAATTGGTTTAGATAGATTGTGTTGAAGCGATCGATTTGTGAAAGAAAATTAGGCGGATAAGTCTTAGTTGTGTGAACATGATCCTGGTAGGAAGACAATTTGCACCAAAGTTAAAAGGTGAGGGTCAGATGAATGATTGAAATTAGAGGGAAAAAAACCAAAAAAAAAAAGGTTACATAGAGTTGGACATATAGCAGTTTAAAAAATATTTGATCAGTCAAAAGCAAAATTAGTGGTCTAAGTGTGATATCAGGTGCCCTAGTTCATTTAATGCAATAGTGGCTTGTTTTGTACTCCCTCCCTTTCAAAATAAGTGAAACATTTCAACTTTTGCAGCCTTTCAAAATAAGTGAAACATTTCAACTTTTGCAGCCTTTCAAAATAAGTGAAACAATTACAAAACCAATGCAATTTTACTCCTTTTTCCATATATAGCCCTAAGTGTTAATTAAAGTGGTTGAACTTTTTTAAGTGGTCTTGGAAAGTTGGGAAGCGAGAGAAGATTTATTAATGAATTATTTATTAAAATTTTTGAAGGGTAATTATGTCATTTTAAGTAAGTTCTTACTAAATATAAGACCAACTAATCATTACCTTGGTCTGTGTAATATTCCTAGTGTTTCACTTATTTTGAATGGGAGGGAGTACCATATATGATGAGCTTCTGCAATGATGATTGTGTATGTATTTTTTTTCATTTTTTTTCCTGTGTTCTCTTAAGCGTGGGGAGTGTGTTTTTTTTTCTTGGGTTTGGGGGAGGGGTGATTACTTCTATAATTGGTTATGCACTTGAATAAAAAAAGATCTCTATAGTATTAATAATAACCCCCTTTTCTTGGGAAGGTACAGTTTTCAGGATTGGGTTCAAGAATTTTGCTTTTTTGTTTGATCTTCCATGGTTGATTATGTCCGAGAAAGATTTCTGTAATCAATGTTGAAAATTTTTTTGAACATTGTAGAACTAAGTTTAGAATCCATCTAACTATTTTTTTTCTTAGTCTCCTAACTAAGTTTGACATTCTCTATTTAGGAATTTTGTTCTTCATTTTCTGGGCACTATCGATAAGAGAAACGAAACAAATAGATAGATAAATAAGTTGTTTCATAAAATGTGCGATTCAGTTTAGCATCCTGTTTCTGTGCCCCAGTGATCAGAAGCTCATCATAAATCTGGTTTATTTCAAGATATATTAATATCTTTAATGCTATTATTTGTTGCAAAGTTTAAGAAAAATCGATCGGGATAGTCGGTGAAAATAAAAGGTTGTGTTTTTTGCATGCTGCCTAATTGTCGTAAACCTTTAAAATGTTTGGATGAAGTTGAGTTTTTGGTGAATAAAAAATATAATTAGGGATGAGTTGGTTATCAAAAGTCGATTAAATCTTATGAGAAGGGAGTAAGTAAAAAGCGCCAAAGAGACTAAATCAAATAGAAGTGAAAACGGGGGAACAAAAGGTCACTAAAAAAACAGTAGATCTTGGCACAGTAAGCCTAATCCCAGACGATCTCTTAGATATTACAATATTGCTTTAATTTCATTAGTCTATTATCAAAAGGCTGCAATGACATTTGTTATATCGGGCCAACATAATGCAGATGCATATGGCATGGAATGTAAGAGAAGTTTCTCATCCAAGCCTGAGTCTGAAACTTAATAGTAATACAAATCAAAAGGAATTCATGGCCCTAAAGGAAACAACATCAAAGGCATCATGCCTATCAAAAGGAGTCATTGCAGCATTCATAACCTCCCTTCCATGCGAACCTTCAAAGATCCAGCTGCCTTGCCCTACAAGATCAAATGGAAAAAACATTAGAACAAATTGAAACCAGCAATTCATCAATCTTATTTGAAACAATTCATCTAGATACTCCACATACATTGGCTTGGCCCTTTTTGATGTAGGTGCTTCTTCAGGCAATTGCTCAATTTGTTCTGAAGCCTTGTTGGGAGGAAGGACATGTGATATATAAGGTGTTCCTGGAAAATTATCGGGAACCACATCGCCAAAACAATGGACAGCTTTCTGTGGAGTCAAGCTAATAACATTATGGGCAGCAGGTGGATTGATAGAAGAGCTAGCAGCCTAAGATAGAGTCAGGTCCTCAGAAATGCCAAGCTCTCCTGCTGCATCCTTAGCACCACTCTCTTCAAAAGCGTCAATTTTATACCTCAAATAATCCCATTTGAGTGTTTGATCTGGAACACCCACTGTAAACACATAGTCTTTGCCTTTGATGTCTTTAGCAGTGGGATGGAGCTTGAACTTATCAACCTCGGTAAAGACAATCGTTCCAGCACCTTCTAAACCAAGCAAACTTTTGGCAAGAGGACCAAACGCTGTCAGGATTATACAGGCAGTCTGATCCCTAACCAATATAATCAGCTGAGTCCTGCAATAGACAACATAGATGATTAATCAACCAAAAGAAAAAAAATCGATTAAATTGATAGTTAAGACTCTTAGAATCTTTAAAGCATAAGGTAGAGCGGCTGGCAAGAAATATCTTACACAAATCTTGGACGCACCTCTCCATGCTGAGTACACTTGAACGTGTTATCACCGATTTTGTCTAACTTCAGAAGGCATTTTGTGCAGCACTTATAGAACCAACCATTTGTTGTGTAAATGTCCAAGACTTTTCCCTTAATCTTGTATTGGAATCGAACTAAAAAGGAGAACGAAATGGTTGTGGGTGGACTGGAGGAACAGTGAAGGCTCGAGAAAAAGGGAGAAAAAGTTTATAAATAGGGTTTTGTTGTTTTTGGTGTTTCCGCGAGCGGCAAACGAAAGGGATGAAGCTGAAAGAGACGTGGTTTTTTCTGGGCCGTAGATTGATTGAGAAAAGACTGATATGGGCTTGAAAATAGTGTGACGGGCCAATGAAAATTGAGAGAATTTTGGGTTTTTTTGGAAGTTGCATCAGCTTTTATATGGGATGATAAATTTAGCTTTACTTGACACTATTTACATTTTTAAAAAAAATGCCATGTGGCATGCCACATCAGCATAAAAATATAAGCGAAAATAATAATTTTGCTACATCAGCACGCCCCGTAGCATTTTTTGTACACGTGGCGTGCCACGTAGGATTCCGTGACGGTACCGTTAATTCACCGTAACAGAGGGTGCAATGCGAAACAAAAATAAAACATTACGGTGCAAAGTGATCAAAATAAAAAAGTTGGGTGTAAAGTGTAGTCCGTATAAACTTTAAGGTGCAAAGTGGCATTTAAGTCATTAAGTATTTTATCCTTGACTTTGATTTTTTTTTTTTACCGAGGAGAAACAAAGTGTGTATTAATTAAGGCCATGAGTAGGATCTGCTTCGTTGAGCTGCTTCTTGGTTAGCTTCTTCAGTTCCATTGCGAGAGTATGCCATCCCTTGAAGAAGCACCTTGATATCTGCCTTGATCGGGTAGATGCTTCCAATGAAAGGAGCTCTCCAATTTATTCCATCATTCTTGCACCATATAATTATATATAGCTGCGCTCCACTTTGAACCATCCGTTGCAACACAATCCTGGTAAGCTTGACATGGCAATGGATTTCTGCTTCGCCCTGGCCCAATAGTCCTAACCATGATTCTTGTGCCGCCGTCATTCCGATCCCAAAGCTTCCTTGTTCTCTTCCTTTGGTCTCCATGAAACACATATGTAGTCACATTTCTCTGACACTTGTGTCTCCAAGTATTTGCTTATCTTTGACTTTGATTGACTTGGTCCTTCAATATTGAAAGTTGTAGTCACATGATATCCACGTGACATGAGGTGAAGCACTGCAGCTTGCACTAACTCTAAAAATTCCAAAGTGCAAATTCTAAAACTGCCTCGGATTATTATTATGTGCATTTTGAAAGAAAATAGAAATTAAAAATGAAATGAAAAAAAGTACTTAGTAAAAATTAGGCAGGCGGGGATCGAAAGCATAATTCCCCGATAAGTCACTACGACGGTCTACGACTAATAAACCCAATTTCATAGAGAGGGTTCAATATTCATTTGGGTGGAGGTGGTGGAGTCATTGGACTCTTCGGCTGTTGGCGCCCTAACAACAGATTTCTCTTACAACTTATTAAACCCAAACTCTTCAGGATTTATTATTCTTCAAACCCATAATAATTTGCCATAATGGCGCAACCTTCCATCCCTCCTCCGCCTCTCACCCAACACCAACCCCCTGGCACCGCCGCTGGACCCGCCCCTCCTGGTGTGCAAGTCCGCTGCGCCGGTTGCCGAATGATCCTCACTGTTGCCCCGGGCGTCACGGAATTCGTTTGTCCAACTTGCCAGTTGCCTCAAATGCTGCCGCCGGAGCTAATGACTAGGGCTCGCATTAATAATCCACCGCCTAACCAGTCGGTGCCCGCTCATGGAATCGATCCGACAAAGATCCAACTTCCGTGCGCCAATTGCAAGGCTATCCTCAACGTACCACACGGCCTCGCCAGGTTTTCTTGCCCTCAGTGTGGCGTCGATTTGGCTGTCGATTTGAATAAGATGAAACAACTCTTTCCGCCACCGCAGCCCCGTCCACCTCCGCCTCCTGAAGAAGTCAACGAGGTTTTTTTTTCCCTTTAATTTGATTGTTCAATGTTGGATGCTCTAAGTTTGGTAGTGTTTGGTCGTTAATTTTCCTACTTGTGCAAGTGATAAGCCGAAGGAAACTGTTTTCCAATCCAAAAATAAATGCTTTTTTTTGGTTGAATTAATTAAGTAAACTTGTAATTTTGTATTGCAAACTGCATGAGTTTAGAGAATTATCGTAGAATTAGTATATTGCAAGCTGTTTATTATTGTTCCTTTTTAATTAATTATGCTATTGCTTTCCACTTTGTGTTTGTACATTCTGGCAACTTTTTATGAAGCAAAACTCATGCAGCAAAACCAATGACAGTGTTATTAGCGTCTGTTAATTCAATTTAGTGTGTGTACATACACACATACATAGAAATAAGCATGTGTCTGTTTGTATGTATATATTTTTGTGTTGTTAGAGTCCGACTTTCTGTTTTATGGAGGAATCTGCTGGCTATTCTAAGTTTAGGACTGATTCAAGTCTGCAGAAAACCCGCCCTTTGATTGCTAAATGATTAATTTTGATAATCTCATAATTTTTTTTTTCATTAGGACTGCATTTTGATAATTTTAAATGTTTTCCTTATAAATACAGGAGATGCTAATTTTAGGATACTCGGGAACAAGTTGAATTGCCTGATAGACCAGAAAATTTTCTTTCATAGACATTTGAATGGGTCATCAGTCTTCAGTCATGAGCAAGTTCCCATGCATAATGTGTTATGCTTTTATCTGTGCAATAATGTGAATTGGGCCTATATCATGTCAGTCAAATACTGGTTAGGATTAATAGTATTAAAATTCTTGGCTTAGCATGGATAAGTAGGGATATCTTGCAGTCACTGAAAATAAGATTGGATGCTTTTTTTGCCCTTTTATATTTGTTGACTTCTGATAAACTACAAGTCAACATCATTACCATCTGGTTATTTAGTTTCATAATGTTTAGTATTTAGCAAAAAAACTTGATCTGTATGAAGAAAACAATGTTGAAAGAAATGGATATCATGGTAGAGAAGCTTTATGATACCGGCTTTTAGGTGGTCCCCATCATAGTGTATGTACCTTGTGTGGTTTTTATTACTTGACCCGTGCCCGAAACTTTTTCGATGAGAATATTCATATGTTCTTCTTATTCCTATGCTTTTATTTTGCATATGATTTTAAAAACTGTCAGGTAGCCATTGAAGTGGAACGAGAAGAAGATGAAGGTGGACCAGTGGGAGAAACTTTTACAGACTATGTGAGTTTATATTAGAAGACTACTTTTTTTCAAGTTTTCTTTTACCTGCTTTCCCGTTTCTTAAAATTTTGCATCTTGATATTTTATTTGAATCTTCTTGGAACTACTAACTCAGATGACTTTTGTGTGCAGCGCCCTCCAAAAATATCTATTGGTCCTCCTCATCCAGATCCTGTTGTAGAGACATCTTCCTTATCTGCAGTACAGCCCCCTGAGCCTACTTATGAACTTAGAACCAAGGATGACTTGGAAACTACAAAGGCCTTGTCATGCTTGCAGATTGAGACGTTGGTCTATGCTTCTCAGGTCTTTTTTGTGACAAAAATATGGTTAACAATTGTAAGTGTATTTCGTATGTTATAACGTAGTGTTGGTATCTTTGACAGAGACACCTACAACACCTACCAAGTGGTGCTAGGGCTGGATTCTTTGTTGGAGATGGAGCTGGTGTCGGTAAAGGTCGAACAATTGCAGGGTTAATACTTGAGAATTGGTGTCATGGGAGGAGGAAATCATTGTAAGTTTTAAGTTGCAACTATGCAGGCACGCAGAGCTGCTTCTGAAAATTTTTTTGCTGCATGCCAGGATATGTTGTACTTTGATGTATGTTTTATGAAATATTCTTTCTTTTCTTTTTTGACTGTGGTGATCTTACACAGATGGATTTCAGTCGGTTCAGACTTAAAATTTGATGCAAGAAGAGACTTGGATGATGTCGGTGCAAGATACATTGAAGGTAAATACTTAAAATTTTAATTTATTGGATGAAATGCACATGAAAGTTGCTCTGTTTTTAAATGTTTCTTTTCTAAGATTTGACTGTTCGTTCAGTTATCCTGCTACAATTTACGATAGAAATATGGAATGAAGGGATATCATAAATGTGATGAGCAGATGTATATTGGGTTTTTTTTTTTTTTTTTAGGGGGGGGGGGGTTAGGGGGGGGTTGTTAAATGAGCGGATGTATATGCTTTCTTAATTTAGGTATGCATTTTCTTTTGGCTAATTTGCTGGCAGCTTATATGAAGGAAGAGCAATAGTACTGCTCAAGTAAATAATATTTAGTGATATATGCTTAAATCTTTGTTGTGTTGCAAAATTTGACTGTTGAGGAAGCTTTTTTATGGTCATGCTGTTATGAATTGCCTTCATTTATGAGAGAATATCGGAATACTTGTTTTCTGTATGCAGTTCATGCTCTGAACAAGTTGCCTTATTCGAAGCTTGACTCGAAGTCTCTTGGGATCATGGAGGGAGTTGTATTTTTGACGTATAGCAGTCTTATTGCATCTTCTGAGAAAGGTCGTTCTCGTCTGCAGCAGCTTGTCCAGTGGTGTGGATCAGATTTTGATGGGCTTGTCATATTTGATGAGGTACACTATACATCTTTTTGGAACCTTTATCAAATCTCTCTTGTTGCTTCAGTGGTTTCCATTGTAATATTTTTGTTAATTACATGATTTAGCGTTCTGTGGTTTCAATATATTTTCCATCTTTTATTGCTAAGGGTCAATGGCTTCATTGTAGTGCCACAAAGCCAAAAATTTAGTGCCTGAAGCTGGAAGTCAGCCGACGCGCACAGGTGAAGCAGTTTTGGAAATTCAGGTTTGTTGTTTTACATATTTATCAAGTGTCTTTATATTTTGTGGGTGTTTTCTACCCCTTGTTGGTTTTGGATTAGAGTTTCATCATGCTTCTTTCTCATGTCGGCAAATTCTGAACCCTAGGAGCCTTTCTTCCCTTCTCTTTTACATGTTTGGAGAGCCCAGTTAAAGTCTCAGGACAGTTTTTGAGACCACCATTGGGGTTTAAATTCCCTTAAAACTACCACAATAGAAGTTTTCGCTCCATGTTTATGAAAGGGAACTTTAGAAAGAACAAATCTGAAACTATGGATGGCAACACCAACAAGGGATGATTTGGGAATATCAACTTTATAATAGTCATGGATAAGCTTCTAGAAATATTCATAGTTATGCCTCTGTATATATCAAGATTTTGGAGTTTTAGGCTAAGCAGGCTAAGCAAATTGTTCATTATGCAATCTCACTGTTTGGAATGAAAGATAAAGACAATATGTAAAGTCATTGACAAAAGTGGGTATGGAACTGAAAAGTGGTGGTCACTGCTTAGAGTTCTGTCATGTCAGATAAGTTTAGATACATACCCATTCATTTAAGGTTAGAAGCTTAACATGGTGCTAAAGTTTTGGTCATATTATTTGTTCTTTGTTGACTACATCATTGGCAACACAATGGGCCTGTTTGACTTAGTTGTTCTTATTAGATTTGCACGGATAAAGCGGTGCGCTAAGCAGTGTTATCCTACATTGCATAAGTTTGACATTGTTCTGGCTTTATTGTCAAGTTGAGGTTCTGTACATAGTGTCAAATGGTTTTCTGTTGGATGCTTAATAGATGTATAAGCAAGTAGGGCAGTAGTTGGATGCTTACTTATGATGAATGAACATCTATAGAGGACATTGTTTGCATGGAGAAGTTTTTAATTATCTATAGCTTTTTTGATGTCCTGTAATTTAGGCTCTAGCTCCAAAAAATTTTAAATTCAGGGTGTATAATTGTACAACAAGGTTAATTCCCAATAAGATCCCTTCCGATGAATGTAATTTCTACACATCACATCCCCCTCATGCACATGCACATGCATAAGCATCTAATACCACTCTATTGTTTACCTGAAATTTTGTAACTCTTAGTCTTCAAATTTAATTACAGGCTCGGCTTCCTGACGCTCGGGTTGTTTATTGCTCGGCAACCGGTGCATCTGAACCACGCAATATGGGTTATATGGTCAGGCTTGGTCTATGGGGTGCTGGAACATGTTTCCCTGACTTCCAGAAATTTTTAGGTTTAATCATTATCTCCTCTACTGACAGTTTTTTCCTCTTTCATGTTTCCTTTGTTACCTTTTCTTCTCACAGTTACATTTATATTTTTTATTGCAACCCATTTTTTAAAAGAAAAAGAAAATGAAGGCTATTGTGTCCTAGAAAAATTTGGTTGGCTAGGGACAAATTGTACAATCTTTGTAAAAATTTATTCTGGTATCACATTTAAGATATTTTACATGTTTAAACAGAGAGTTGTTATATGCCAATTTCAGAAATGGTTTGAGGGGTCTCAGCTAACGAATTATCTTGTTTATACTTTTTTATTTCATTTTAAGATCTATTCCAGAATTTAGACAGAAAGATTGGCCTGCTGGAATGCACAATTATTATTGGTCCATGTTACCGATAGATGGCTATGTAGGAAATTAGTACCATATTTACATTTCAAAACAGGTTTTTTTTCATTGCTTGAGGCCACAGCTGAATCACAAATCAACCTTCACAGGTCTATCCTGTCATAATTTCTTGTTATTTCCTGCCATCAGTCCATGATCCATCTCATGCGTTTGTGTGTGCTTGATATTTAATATTTTGGTTGTATGACTTGTTAAATTCTGTCCACTAATTAGAATTTTAACAGAAATCTTCTTCTAAAATGAATTTTTTGCAGCTGCTTTAGAGAAAGGAGGTGTGGGGGCACTGGAACTTGTTGCAATGGACATGAAAGCAAGGTAACAAATTTTGAATATTTCCATACAATAGGTTTATTGGTTATATTATTTGTTTCATGCATAGTTGCTTCCAAATTTTAGGGGCATGTATGTATGCCGTACTCTGAGTTATAAAGGAGCAGAGTTTGATGTTATTGAAGCAGCATTAGAGGCTGAAATGGAGGTATGTAAGCTTATTTCTGTTTGCTTTCTGAATAAAATTGTTTGTTCAATTTTATCACCTGCTTTCGAACAGTATTATACAAGAAATTATAAATTGTATTGAATTCAGTTATATGACTATTATGCATATTAGGTCAAAATCTGCTATTCAGTTCTTGTACTAACGTTTACTGTTTACTTATTATTTTTTGTTTCTTAGGCAATGTACAAAAAAGCTGCAGAGTTTTGGGCAGAGTTGAGAGTGGAATTGCTTTCAGCAAGTGCTTTTCATAGTAATGAGAAGCCTAATCCCAGTCAGTTGTGGAGAATGTATTGGTCAAGCCATCAGGTATATGAATTTTCTTGTTCTTTCTTTTTTCTTTTGGCTGCGTAGTGCACAAAGTATTTTGTCATTTTCTTTATTGTCTTTTTGTTGTGATTTGCTAGTTGTCATATTTATTATTCATTCATTAGTTTGCATTTGTTCCCCCATTTGCTTTTGCAGCGTTTCTTTAGACATATTTGTATGTCAGCTAAGGTGCCTGCTACTGTGAGGTTAGCTAAGCAAGCGCTGAAGGAAGATAAGTGTGTGGTTATAGGCCTTCAGAGTACTGGGGAGGCACGAACTGAGGAAGCAGTCACAAAATATGTATGTATTGTGATATCTGACGCTCTCTATTTTGCTTTTAGTTCTGGTTAGCGCTCTTTTATAGTTTATTTATTGGTCTGAAATAGGGTCTTGAACTTGATGATTTTGTTTCTGGACCCCGAGAATTGTTGCTCAAATTTGTGGAAGAAAACTATCCGTTGCCTGAGAAGCCCGAACCTCTCCAAGGTATGACGTGTGCCTGTGTACTTGATTGATTTCTCAGCATTGCTGGTTGAATTTGATTCACTTGCTTATCTTCTATTAGGTGATGAAAGTGTAAAGGAACTTCAACGAAAGCGGCACTCGGCAACTCCTGGGGTTTCAATGAAAGGAAGAGTTAGGAAAGTTGCAAAATGGAAACCTGCTAGTGATGGTGAAAGTGATGAAGAATCTGATAGTAAGTTTTCTAAGCTGAATGAAATTGGTTCAAGGATGTGCAATTTAGGGACCTTAAATTTTAAACACCTCCATTTCCTCTACACTTCTGACCCTCCGAAAGAAAAAGGAAAAGAGAAATAGGAGAAGATTTATATTGTTTTTTGATTGCTTTTTCTAAATTTATTTTTTCAGTTGTCTTTCTAATATTTATTTAGTTACATGTTCAATGATGAGTACATATAATCTAATATTCTTCAGAGCACCCTTTGATGACACTTTTTGAACCTGTGATGTGTTTTGTTGTGCTGGTTTTCTTTGTTGTGTTGTCAGTGCTTCTGAAGTTGATTCTGTATTGTCCCTGTGCTCAAAATTTTGTACATACTATCTATGTTCATATTTTGTGCTTCAATCTTATGAAAATAGTAGTGTAGGTGTTTTTTCACCTAAGACTCTGGTTGATCGATGCAGCTGATTCTGGAAATGAATCTACTGAATCAGATGATGAGTTTCAGATCTGTGAGATATGCAGTAGTGAAGAGGTAATTTTTAAAAATTATTTTATTTTATTTATATTTTGAGTATGCTTTGACCACCTATAATCCTTCATACCTGTTATTTTTTCATTAATCCAGGAGAGGAAGAAACTCCTTCAATGTTCCTGTTGTGGGAAACTTGTGCATCCTGCTTGTTTAGTTCCACCTATTACAGACATGGTACCTGAGAAGTGGTCATGTTATTCATGCCAGGAGAAAACAGATGAATACATGGAAGCAAGACGTGCATATATAGAAGAACTCTTAAAGAGGTTTATATTTTGAATGCCATTTCTTTCTTGTGATATCTCAGAGTAGTGGAGATCACAGCTATTTTTGTCAGTTGCAGTTTGTTCAGTGATGAATTGATAAATTTCCTCTAACTTGAGCTCAGGTATGAACAAGCATTGCAGCGCAAGTCAAAAATTTTGGATATAATTCGCTCTCTGGATCTTCCAAACAATCCCTTGGATGACATTATTGACCAGGTTGGTCCTTCCTGGAAGTAATTTTGGACTCTTATTCCTAGTCTTTTGATTTTTCAGAGACAAGTTACCTTTTTAATTTTCTCCCTTTGATCAGTTGATATTGGTGCTCGTTTAGTTGAATATCAATCAATTAGGTTTTTTATTAAGAAAATCTTGTTGAGAGGAAGATGAGTGCCCTGTAATCTTATTAAGTGTCATAGTAATTTCTATGGACAGGTTGATTCGGGTACTCTGCATACCTTTTTACATTTTTTGGTACTAACATATCACATTTCACTTGTACCTTTGAGAGAAAATCAATTTGAGGTGCAAAACAAAAGCTCAAATGAACTAAGAATAAACAGTGGCATTAACTAGATCTGTTTGTGCCAAACTATTAATGATAGCTGATGAGGAGGGAAGATCCTTTTGGTATAGGCTTTGCTTCTGGCAAATCAGTTGGCATTAAAAGGAGAAAAATAAGTAAATGAGGGGGCAGGATAGAATTTTGATTCTCCTTTATTTGTTTCTTATGGTTGTCTGCTTTTTTATTATGATGTTCATTGATTACAAATTTGATATCAATAAACCTTATGTGTTTACGCTTTGTTCCTCATACTATTGTACTTGTTAATTATGGATTCAATGATTTTGCAGCTTGGAGGTCCTGATAAAGTAGCAGAAATGACAGGGAGGCGAGGCATGCTTGTAAGGGCCTCCAGTGGAAAAGGTGTGACTTACCAGGCACGAAACACGTGAGTTGACTACTTGTTTACCTCTCATTCATGGTTCAACCCTATATTGAAGGTTATCTGAGTTGGCATGTGCCCCATTTTCTTTAGAAAGGAAGTGACAATGGAAATGGTCAATATGCATGAGAAGCAGCTGTTTATGGATGGTAAGAAGTTGGTTGCCATCATATCTGAAGCTGGGTCAGCTGGTGTATCATTACAGGCAGATAGAAGAGCAGTAAATCAGGTAGGGTGTCTTAAATGCACTTGGCCATGAGAGCTGGTTTGTGGAATGGTGTGAAGCTTTTTAGAAATGTTATGTACAATGTGGTCCCTTGTGTTCTAATTGACATCTTACTGCAGAAAAGAAGGGTTCATCTAACGTTGGAACTTCCATGGAGTGCTGACCGGGCTATTCAACAGTTCGGAAGAACACATCGTTCCAACCAAGCTTCTGCACCTGAGTACAGGTGGGGTAGTCATTTTCCTTTTATAATGGAAACACAGTTGTTTTCATCTGTTCAAAGCAAAATGTAGCCTTTCCATAGTTTCAACTTACTTGTTTTAAGGAGTTAAAAACAAGTTGTCACTGGTTGTTGCGGAGGTTGGGGGGGAGATTGTATTCAGCTTACAATGTGGTTTACAGTTTACGTATATATGTGGCCTCAAATATGTTGTGGTGAAGACATCATTGTCTAACCAAGCTTGATATAGCTGGGTGGTACTTTTAGCTATTGTTGGTTTCCTTTTAGTCTATATAATTTAGTACAGCTTTATTGGTAGATTTTCATATATTACTTGGAAGTCATTTAAAGCTGAAGAGCTTTGAGGGATTATTTCTTTGATAGTCCTATTGCCTTTCTCAATCTCTGACTGATTAAATGACACTGATGTCAAACCTAACTAGTCAAAAGTCGTGATGCAGCTGGGTGTAAAGTTCAGTATGGATACTATCCTTCTATTGTTATTTCTGAAATATTGTTTCGCCAGAAATAGTTATATTCATTTTCCTTGCAGGCTACTTTTTACCAATCTTGGTGGAGAACGCAGGTTTGCATCAATTGTTGCCAAGAGGTTAGAATCTCTTGGAGCCTTGACACAGGGAGATCGCAGGTGAGTTGAATTCTGTTTGTGTTTATCATGTATGTCTGGAGACTTGTTTACCTAAGAAATTTTAGGCATTGGCGTAGAAGGGCTGTGGTCTGGGCTCCTAAAAGTCCCTGCTATTGCTCATAAACCTTTATGGGTCAAAAACTTGATTGTTTGAATAAATTGACCCCCCAATGCATTTCTGCATACAGTCTTTCAAATCATCAAGAAACTAATTCGAAATTAATTTCAAATTTCAGTTGGAAGATTTTAGCTACTCAAATTTATAATATGTGGCTCATATCTAGCTATATATGTCACCCTTTGCTCTTTAGAGATGAATTGCAGCACTCATCTTATATTTATGGTCTCTTTGATTTTATCTTATGATGTGAGTAATACTTTGCAGGGCAGGGCCATCCTTGAGTGCTTATAATTATGATAGTTCTTATGGTAAAAAGGCATTGATGGTGATGTATAGAGGGATTATGGAGCAGGTTCTTGCAACTTTCTTTCAGCAGTGTTACATGTAAAATAATATTTTTATAATGAAAAAAAAGAAAAAGAAACAAGTGTGGAGTAACCGAAGTTGTTATTTTCAGGATAATCTCCCTGTTGTGCCTCCTGGATGTTCACCAGACAAACCAGAAACAATTCAAGATTTTATCACGAAGGCAAAGGCTGCTCTTGTGTCTGTTGGAATTGTTAGGGACACAGTTCTTGGTATATATCTATCAGCGACTTAAAGGAGCAAAAGCTTGTGTTGCTCAGTCATCTCTATCAACAATGTGACATGTAATTCTGCTTATTAATTTATTATTTGTTTGCTATATAGGTAATGGGAAGGATAATGTAAAGTTCTCTGGCCGAATAGTTGATTCAGACATGCATGATGTTGGTCGTTTCCTAAATCGTCTATTGGGACTGCCACCTGATATTCAGAACAGGTACAAGGCTTGTTGACAAAAATATATGCTTATTTGCAGTTATGGTGGATATGTGCTGAATAGTGAAATCAAAATGCAGGCTATTCGAGCTGTTTATCAGTATCTTAGATGTCCTCATTCAGAATGCACGAATTGAAGGAAACCTTGATTCTGGAATTGTTGATATGAAAGCTAACATTATTGAATTACAAGGAAACCCAAAGGTTAATTTCTTCTCACATCTTGATTTGCTTCAGAGAATTCGGTTTGCTAACTTCTGCTTTCCAACAGACTGTTCATGTCGATCAAATGTCCGGGGCATCGACAGAGCTATTTACCTTCACTTTGGATCGTGGAATCACGTGGGAGGTACCCTCTCTCTTAATTGCTCTTCTTTCACTTGATTTTGTTATTGTTTTGTTTTCTGATGAGTGTGATGCTCATAGATGTTTGATTTTTTGTGTTAGTTTGCGAATACCATGCTCAATGAGAAGAAGAAGGATGGACTTGGTTCAGCTAGTGATGGATTCTATGAATCTAGAAGGGAATGGTTGGGAAGACGTCATTTTGTACTAGCATTTGAGAGGTATACCTTCTTATTTTTCCCTGTAGGACTCACTTCTAGACATACTGTGTTACGATCATTACATCCATTAGGAAATATTGTCATTTTCAATGGTACCAATTGGAGTTTTGAAAGAGTTAATCATTACCCAAGAGATGCTTGTTTTAACTGTATTTTGTTGCAAATATGGGTTGAACATTGCACATTACTTATTGACTTTATTGTTGTTTCCACCAAACTATGTTTCAGTTCTGCTTCTGGAATGTTTAAGATAGTACGCCCTACTGTTGGAGAGTCAGTAAGGTATTACTTTAAAATTTATAACATTAGTGGGCCTCAAATGAACTTTGTAGTAGAATTCTTATATTCATCCACTTTGACTTGAACTTTCTACAGGGAAATGCCTTTAGCTGAACTGAAGAACAAATACAGAAAAATTTCATCACTAGATAAAGCTCGTAGTGGATGGGAAGATGAATATGAAGTTTCATCTAAACAGGTAGACAGATTGATGGACACCATTATAATTAGATGGTCTGCATTTAAGGGTAGAGTGGTAATGTTGAAATTGTCTCATTTTTATATCCAAATTAGCGAATCTTTCTCATAGAATGTCTAAGATTATGTCTGTTTTCTTCTTTTCTCAGTAGATCTAGTCAATCCTAACTTTATTGAAAGGCCTGTTTCTGTAGTTTTATCTTTTGAAGCCCTTTTGCTGCTGTCTTGATTTTTCCCATTGATTGCTGCTTCTTATATGTGCAGTGCATGCATGGACCAAATTGCAAACTTGGCAACTTTTGTACAGTTGGTAGAAGAATCCAGGAAGTTAATGTTTTGGGTGGCCTCATTCTTCCTGTTTGGGGCACGATTGAGAAGGCCCTTTCTAAGCAGGTAACTTGATGGCTCCAGTTCTTTAGTAATGATTACTTGCAATTGCTTAATTGTAATAACAAAATGTTAATGAAGGCTTTTCCAAGTTTGCTTCTAACGTAATAAATTTCTGTGTTCTTTGTCATCACATGTTGTTAAAGAGATTCTTTTGCTGACTATTAATTCATATTTCTATATGTATGCATGTGCTTCACAATTTATGTTTCATGCTATTGCACATTGTTGGGGAAACATTTTATGCTTTACTGCTTGTGAAGGGTAATTAGTTGTGTAGTTGGGTGTTGCTTTAAGCTACCACAACATGCAATTACTTGAAAGGGAACAGGATTGTTGTAGGAAAGAGGGTCCAGCCCTCATGAAAGATGATTTGATGTTGAGTACTTACATTTCAAATTCATTCTTTGAGTCAGTGGTAATCAATGATGATGCTTCAGGGCCAACTGTTTAATCATTTTTAAATGTTAGAGGCAATGGGCTTCTTCAATTTAAATGAGTTTGCTGTACACGTGAATGTGAGAGGAGATGATATGATATGTAGTGTTTCCTAACCACTCCTCATGGTCTGGCAGTCTCTTCGCGTTAAGTCTAAATCAGAGTTTTGACTGTCTCCTCTCCTTATGTTTTACATTTATTGTCCATCACTTAACAACATCTTTTATTTATTATTAACTGGTCTTTGTCCCACCATAAGCCTATTTGCTTGTAATTTTATGCTAAATTCTAAAGTTTATTAGATAAACTAAATGAGCGTTTTCCCACCCAGCCCCCCCTTGGCTTTCATCACGTTCATGTCAGCTGAGCCTTATCCCAGTGTCTGTATCTACACCATTGTTTTGCTGCATTAATTTTCTCATTCTATATGCTTTATTTCTTTGTTTTATTCCCAATATCACTTCTTCCTTTTTCTCTCTCTCCAATTGAACAGTTTGTTCTGGTGTGTTAGGTCAAGGCTTGCATATATATATTTTTTCATATTTGCACAGCATCATTTATTGCAAAATCTGCCACAGTTTAAAGCATTGAGCTCAGAAAAGTTCATAATTTTAGCAATTGCTAAACTGTAGGAGGGGAATACATAGTCTTTGTATTTCTTGAAATTAATTGTAATTTAGGAATAGTACTCAAGAAACTACATGTTAGGATTGAGGATTTACCGATTTATAGTGGATATACATTCTTGAATGTTAACTGGGCTGTTGTAGAGATGTTTGAGAATTTTGCTTTGTTGTGCTTGCTCCTCTCTGTCTCTGCTGGGTTTTCATTTGCTGACTAGAGGATTTCCCATGTTCAAAATATTTTCCCCATACGTTGAAAACAATTTAACGATCTTGTGGACGACTCTACATTATGATTTTTAGTTTTTGTATTTTTGTGTATGTGGTTTTTATTTTCCCTCTTATCCGAATATATATATTTGCTCTCCAACAACTAAAACCTCAAGTTATTTTTACAGGCCCGTCTTAGCCATAGGAGACTTCGGGTTGTACGGCTTGAAACCACTATAGATAACCAACGAATTGTTGGTCTTCTTGTTCCAAATGCTGCAGTTGAAACGGTACTTCAAGGTACTTTCTCTATCACTCAATCCTTGGCATACCACTTGTAACTTGTAAGCACGTGCATGCAGCACAAGAACTCTTCTATGAAGTACACCACATGGTCTCATGCACAAGTACTCATGCACTTGTGCACTAGTAGAATTCTGGACTCTTAGTTCCAGCAGCTAGGGTTCGATCCCTGGCAACCGCAAATACCAAGAAAAAAAAAAGATATATTTATGCATGAACTAAAAGGGTAGTAACCAATCAACTTGTGCAACTAAGTCAAGGTCGAAGGTTCGAGGGTTGGTACTGAAAATCTTCAGAAAGAAAAAAGGTAGCCTAGAAGGAACAAAGAGATTGAAAACTTAACTTCTAATTAACATTTGATAGAGATAAGGGGGCAATATATAAAGATTAATAGGAAATACAAAGACAACTTTACAGGATAAGCCAGCAATTTTGAAAAACTGGGTTTGTAATTGTAACTCCTGGTCATCTAGCTCCATCTCTGCAGTCCAATAGATAAGCGCATGCACAGGCACAAAGTTTTTGAATTTATTAGATTTCTTGAATCATTTTAGTAAGGGTAAAAAACCTATCCTTTCATGCTAGTCTGCTGACTTCAATTTTGAAAACCTTAAGGGGTCGAAGAATTGATGTCGCAAATTAAGAAAAACTTACTGGTCAAGAACTGGAAAAAATCCTGGAAAGAGGGCAAGAGGGGGTGCAAGGGGCTTTTCTTTGAATTTTAATGCTAGTCGTTTGACTTGAGTTGAGCATATTATTTTTGCTTTACATTGTTCGAAGCTGTGAATCATGCTTTCTTCTTCCTGTAAAGAAGAATGAATTTAAGTTGAAAATTCTTCAAATTTGGGTTCGTTTTAATGTTGAAATGACTTGCATATACTTATACCATGATGATTCTTGAACTCTTTGAATGCAGATTTGGCATGGGTTCAAGATATTGAAGATTAAAAGATTAAGTGGCAATCATTCTTCTCGAAGTGGTAGTTTTTGAAACTGCTTTTTGAGTGAGACTATTTGACAGCTTCTGAAGCATGGAAAGAATATATAGCTTTTTGAGAAAGCGATGCAAACCAGTAGCGTTCACGGCGGGAAAAGTTGCTATGCACCATGCTTTGGAAAAATGCAGCTTTATTCATTTTGATTTTTTACTCAGCCCCATTTTTTGTCATATAATTTGTATATCAATATATTTTACCTGAGGCAACAGACTGTTTATAGATCCCTAGGCTGTATTTATTGTAGCAAAACTGAACTAACTTGTAACACAAAATATTCATTCAAGCTTATAGTTGCAATGGAAAATCATTTTTGCTCAAAATTCTGTCCAGAAAACCAAATAGCAAAAAATAAAGGCAGTACAATCTCATCAAACACACTTTCCATTCCAAGCATCCATTAACTTATTTCGGATTATAGCAGATTAATAAGGTTATTAGCAAACAAATGGAGCATCAACGTGATGGTCACTGCAATAGAGGCCAGGACGCTGAGTGAAACCCTGTTTCTTCAGCATCTTCCTTGCCTTTTCAACAAGCTCTTGATTAGTTACCCTTCCATCTGACTCAGCAATTATCGTCTGAATGGCGTTGCTCAGAGCTCCATAAGCTGCGCTAGCATTCCCTGATGGACTTGCATCAGCAGAAGTTTGGTCGGTCTGGCAGCCACTGATCAGAATACCACTGTCCGGAAGAGAGCGCTTAGTTGGTCCAGCATACGCCTCTTGCTTGCTACCCACTTCAGTCTCCATGGCAGGTTTTCCATATCCCTCATCGTCTTCGAGCTTATGTTTAAGAAACTCTTGTGCCAAGTTCCCAACCATTCCCAAGAACCCACCACCATCTTGACCATTACCACCCTGCTGCAGTTTGTCCATGATGACCTTCATGAACTTCTTAACTTTGGGGCTTGCATCTTCCCCAAAGACATCAAAAAGGGTTGGCCTCAGCTTTCCAACATCAATGTCATCTTTGCCAGTTTTGTCCTTGAGCATTTCAATGAGAGTTGAGAGGGGCAGAGATCTGCTTTTCACATATCCCTCATAGTCATCTCCCACTCCCCGGTCAGCTACCTCTTCCTCATCCCCACGGCTGTGGTGGCGCAATCCAGAAGGAACATGAATCCCACGAGACTCGAATGCATCTTCCACTTTTCGGTGCAAGAAGTTCTTGAATCCAAAACCAGAACCAGAATCTGATTCCTCCTGCTGCTTGGTGCTTTCACCAATTTGCTCCTTGGCCTCATCAATTAGGCCGCCACTATGGCATGAATCAGACACAATTGTTATGCGGCAACCTTCTGGGACTTTATCCACAAAGTCTCTGAAATCGTCATCTGTTTGATAAGCATCACCATTGACATTTATCATCAGAATAAAATATGAAACAATCACAAAATAAAATATGGCAGTTTATCATCAGAATCAAACAACAGTTTGGGAATCAGGGAGCCAGATACCATCATAAAACAGAAAAAAATCCAAACACAAAAGTTATCTAGATCCAATGGAATTACGTATCAGTAAGATTCAACAGCATGATCAATAATACTGCAGATTCAATTCAAGCATGGATTTGGATGATTGAGAAAATTCTCAGAAAGGGTGGAAAGATTTACTACTATTTTCTTCCATGTGATCAATAAATATCAATAAAATTCAGTGACTCTACTCTACAACAAAAAGGCAGGAAGGCAAATAGATCTAATGGCATAAGAAAGAAAAGATAAAAAGAAAGGAAAAGAAAGCAAAACCAGTGATAAGATTCATATCGCAGGGAACAATGCATTCATCATAGCCAGTGTCATCATCCTCTCCAGTCTCAGCAGGAAGCCTGGTGCCATGCCCACTGTAGTGCACAAACAGAAAATCCCCAGGCTCTGCCGACCTCAGAAGATCGTTCAAAGCACGTCTGATGTTTTTCCCTGTTGGCTGAGTGTAGGAATCATCGGTGTCGATCAATACATTGATGTCTTCTGCTGCAAATCCAAAGCGCTCTATCAAGCATTTATACATTCTTTTCACATCGTTTATGCATCCTTTCAGCTCTGCCTTTGTGCCTGGATAGTTGCATCCAATCAGCACTGCTTTCTTTGCCATTTGATCGAATTCGATTTCTCTCCTCACAAAATTTCTCTCCTGTTCTATTTTTGATCAGATAAATGAAAAGCTTCTTGCTTTTTCCTTGTGGGTCTAGCTGGTTGACTATTATATCCCCAAAAATTTAATACCATGCCTTTAATTGAGTCACCAGTATAATTATAAAAAAAATTACCATAATTATCGTTAATTCATTATCATCACTGTAAAAATGAGTAAATTAAAGCATGTCTTCATCCCAATTAGGAAAGTTTAAAGGTTTTTACCAAATTAAAAAAGAGAGAAAATGGGAAGGAAGGCAGGCCAGAACTTGGAAGGTTTATAGGTTTCTATGCAAGAATTTAATAATTGCTTCTTATAAAAGTAGTCTAGATTAATACTCTCCGTCCCCATCGAGGGAGAAGAAAAAAATTTATTGTCATTAGAAATTTAGAATTAGCAAGGTTTTCTTTGTATCTAAGAAAAAAATAATAATAATTTATCTACTTTTTAATGCTTTGATGGAAATTCGGTCAAATAAACAGATTGTCGGCCAAAAAGAGAAAGGCCAGACTCAATAATCAAGTATATTGAATAGACAAAGACGTATGAATAGAATAAGCTGGAAACTAAATGTGATGACCCTTTTGCCGCGTGTGTTTGGATTTGGAGCCTAATGGCAGTTGAGACATTGATCTTTAACGACTTTTTGGAGGGATCTTCAATTATTTTGATTACTTCATTTAAATCCACTTTATATATTTTCTTCTTTTAATTGAACAATTAAATTTTCAATTGCTTTATATGCACAACATGATTAAAGCATATAGGAGTATTATATAGTAAGAGAAAGTTCAATCAGACTGCCTACTTACTAAACGATTTACTACTTCCCTATTTTTATCTAAACATATTAGAACTTCTAAGTCAGGTTGCATTATATTAGAAACAACTGATCGTTTAAGGCTTGCAGCCTCATTAGCTAAGTAATCAGCAACTACATCAACTTCCCTGTAAACAAACTTAAAATAAAAACATATTCAAACCCTGTCAAAAGCTTCACAACTTCATCAAGTATTGTTTCCTGCTGAGGGGGAGGACACAGTCTCGTTTCTGCTATTGCTACTGAATCTTTTTTTCAAAATTTAAAATGAACTGGTTATAATCATGATCAAATTTGAAGTGAACTTGTGATAATTACAAGATACTACCAAAAAAGTGATTTTTAGTGGGGGCAAATTGTCCCCTGCCCCCCCAACTGTGAATAGTCTCGGAGTTTATGGTAAATATTAATCTTCTCCTCCAACACTAAAAAATTTCCTCACTGTTTATCAGGATTTTGTCCACGTCCACGCCCAGTGCGTCCCCTGGCAACACGACCGCGCATTGCTGGCCTTGCACGACCTCTACCGGGAGGAGGAACCACTCCTGCCTGCCTTAGCATTGCTCGCTCTCTAGCTCGCTCTTGTAGATTTACCACAGTTGAGGTTGTGCTTGCAGGAGACGTCCGTTTTACAGCTTCTGCTTCAGGTGTAGCACTTGAACCTATGTGTTTTGAGACCTCAGTCTCTGATGCAACACTAGTTGATGTTGAAGCAGGCTCAGCAATGCCCGAGGCTGTTTCAGGCGTCTGATCCGTCTCCACTGAAGTCTGGTTATTAGCATCATTTGACTTGTCAAATTCTTCAACAATCTCTTCACCTACATCACCTTCATCATTTACATCATTTATATCACCTACATCACCTTCATCATCAACTCCTGAAGGAGAAGCCATTGGAGTTGAATGCTGGACATCCCCAGTTTCAGAGCTTCCAACCACATTCTGCACATCTCCACCTCCTTCAATATCTTCTGCCAGTTCCCCTTCTTCTCTCTCACTCTCATTCTCTTGTTGACTATCTTGCTCGGCCATATTCTTTGGTTCATCATCATTTACCATCTCGGTTTCACCAGGCTTATCCAAGATGTCATCGAACACATTGTTTTTATTTTCCAGCGACTCAACCTCATTTGTGCCATCTACCTGTGTTTCTTTTGGCTCGTCAAACTTTTCCTCCATTGTTTCAGCCTCCTCTTCCTTTTCCCCACCAGCAGCATCTTCTGTTGAACCTTGAGCTGCATCACCAACAGTATCATAAGCTTCTTCCAAAACAGCAGAAGTTTGACCTTCAGCAGCCTCTGGCAGTGGATCTGAACCCTTAGATTTCTTAGGAGCTGGCACAGCCACATCAGTGCTCATCTCACCTTGAACAGGTAAATCCTCACTCAACTCAGAAGCAGCTGAAGCTGGACGTTTGCGAACTCCTGGCTGATTTTGTTGTGTAACAGTTCCTTGAGCATCAGCATCATGCGATGTAGCTTCTGACATATCCACATCGCCCTGTGGCTCTTCAGCTTTAACAAAACGAGGGCGGACAAGCTTTCTTCCTGTTTTACGAGTTTCAATGTTGGTTTTAGCTAAAATAGATCTCCTTTCTTCATACGCTTTAGCTGGTTGATGGGGAGTCGCTACAGGAGTAGATGAGGATGCTATAACAGGGCCCTGATCAGGAGCTACTGTGCCTGAAAATGAAATAAATCTGTCACGCCAAGAGCTGGGACGAAAAAGAAGACATTAATAAAAAAAAAAAATAACTATAAAAAAACCTGTTGAGCTGGGTGCAGAAGTGTCAGCTGAAGGAAAGTCTCCAGAAATGGAGCCAGTTCCAAGGTCATTCAGAATTGAACGTGCTACTCTTTCAAAATCCTCCGCGGCAGATAAATAAGGAGAAGCATGATCATCAGAGATGGTGCCGGAAAGAAGCTGAACAACAGAAGTACCCTGCAAAAAGTATCCAGTGAGAGTCCAAATGACAAGAAAGCACTCAAAATGTATTCAACAAGGAAATTATAACAATTGAGAAGGCATCAAGGTAGTCTATTTCCAATTTTCTTATTTAGATCAATTTTCAAGGTATAAAAACGCTACTACTGACGCTTCTCTTAAGGAAAGATTGAAGCCTCAGCCTGAAGTCCCTCTAATCCCTTCAATTATGACAACTTCTTTTACCTCTGGGAGATTGCCTTCTGCATGTTTCAGCTTTTCCACTTCTTCTGCAAGGCGCTTCAAAGCCTGCTGATACTTCTCAAGCTCACTTAAAACGGTTGCTTTTCCCTGAATACATTAATGTTAATAAGAGCAAAGGAAACGAAAACTAACATAAAAGAGACAACTTAAGAGCTAAGTTTTATGGAGAAAAATGGTAAAGAATTTTACAGTCCTCTTTAAGGCTCTAATGGAGCCGAGCCAAGCCAAGCTAACACAGTAAGAAGCTCAAATTTGAATCCAATCTCGTACTACTTTCCCAATTCGTGCTCAACTAGGGAAATAAACTGAGTTACTCGAGCTTGATTAGGCTCATAACCGAGCAAGAACCAAGTTCTATTAAGCTCAAGCTCGAATAGACATTCTGTTTTTATAAAACTGTTGTATAAAAAATTACTTATATACTATGAAACGGATATTATACAAAGAATACTAAGTATATATGCAAAATAACAAAGATGGCTTGGGAGCTAGTCAATAAGACTTGGCTTGCTCGACTACTCGAGCTAGGGCGCAACTCAACAACAAGCTCAAGTTTGAGTTTTTTCTGAGCCAAGCTCGAGTTGCAACTAGTACATTAGTATATAGACACCCCTTATACTTTCATTAGAGCAAAAAACCCTGAAAAAATATATATACCTTTTCAGTTTTTCTAACAGCTTCCATGATAGTCCGTTCACACCTTATACGCTTAACTTTCTCATTCTGATGTTCATCCTTCTCTTTCTTTAACTCTTCTCTTTGCCTCTCAACAGTTTTCTCCAGAATCTGTGTAAAATATTGTTGAAAGAAAAAGTTGTTGACAAACTAGTTTGGCAAGAAGAAGACAAACAAAGATGAATCAACTTAAGCACCTGTATTCTTGTGTCTTTCTCCTCTTTTTCCTTCATGACTTGATCACCAGTCATATCATTGATAGACCTTCTACCTATATTTAGAAATGAAATGTTAGCTACAAAGTACCTCGATAATATATCAAATATTTGTAAGAAAAATTCTACCTTGCTTCAATTCCTCAGAATGTTTCAAAAGAGCTTGATATTCTTTGCTTGTTTGCTCTTTTTCTTTTGCCAAACTCTCCACTCTCCTCTGGAGGATTAAAAAAAAAAAAAAATCAGATATAATCAAATAAAAGCGACAACCAAAAAAAAAACACACAGTGTACACAGCAGGTAAAGTTTCTAATTTGACCTCGAGCTCTGGCTCAAATGGTCATGTAGGTGGGGGTTCCAGCAGGTCAGGGGTGCTAATTCCAGCTTCTGCATCCCCCTTCCCCAAAGGGCATAGCCCTTCAATACACCCAAAAATAAATTTCCACTTTATCACTATACCTTATATTGAAGGACAAGCTTCTTCTGCTTCTCCATGTCTGACTTTATATTAGCCTACACATGAAATAACACAATTAAATACTTTTTTAGGTCAAAACCATAATATCATTTTTTTAGTAGAGATGTGGGCTCTATAGTACCTCTAATACCAAATTATCATTTAACTTTTTATCCTTCTCGTTGAGTTCCAACTTGCTGATTGCAAGATCTTGTTCCAATTTTGATATCGTTTCCTGCTTCTTAGAAAGAAGCCTCATGATCTCTTCTATCTGAGCAGCCTTCTCTTTCAATATTTCCTGGAGGAATAAAATGCACTTATGAATCCACAGAGATCTGCTGATTAGTCTCAAAAAACTTTGAAATCAGCATCATATGTCCTATTGAATTCATTATCCCCATTTTAGCATAGAAGTAATTTCTTTAAGCATGTTATTTTTTCAGCATAGAATTTTAAACTTCTACATACAAATTCATTGTTGCATATTCCATTAAACTGAAAGACAATTAAGCGCCAAAAAGAGCAGAGAGAGAAATCAGGTAATAATCATTATAGACTACTCATTCTGCCACATGAAGCTCTCAAAAGAATTGCAAATAAATAGCCCTATATAAAACTCACGAAAAATCCATTTTCTACACAAAAAGTTACATGCAAGATATAAACAGAAAATTGTATATGTTCAAGATCATTGCACACGGTTGCTAGCAGTTCCAAATCATCGTATTCAAAATTCTGTCCTTATAACTTTCAGAAAATGGACAAGAAAGGCATGTGCTTAACTTATCATCACATAAGAGACTCGAAAAGGTATAAAGAAAAAGAATAACATTAACAGTTGTAAAGAAACAAACAAAAGAACAAATCTTTAACTGGTAAAATAATGTGATCCTAAATGGTTCTAACTTACAAATTGAATTTCAAATACTTAAAACAGGGTTATATGTATATAACAAAGTTCATCTCACCTCCTTCTGTTGAACTTCATTTTTGAGGCGATCATAGTCTTCCACATCAAAATTTTTACATCTCTCAAGTAACTTCACAGAAGTAGTTAAACGTGAGAATGTTGCAAGAAAGACATAGAAAAAGCATTTTACAATTTACAACTCTGTTCATACCTCAGAAACCCTCTTTCCCAAGAGATCTCTTTCTGTCCTAACCATTTTGATTTCCTTTTTAGAAGCTTCAAGCTCAATTTGTCTCTCCATCAGCTGACTTTCTAGAGTTTCAGATTGAATCCTACTTTTCTCAGCTGCCTCACGTGATTTCTATAAGAAAACAAGGTAAGGTAAGGTTATATGTATGTATCATAAATAAATTCTTCGATTCTAGCCAAAATATATAAATAAATAAATTCTTCGCTAGAACAAAATAATTGCAAATTCTTTTCTAATTTGAGCCCAGAATGCCAGATTTTTTCCCAAAAAAATACCTGGCATTCCTCGAAATTGTGCTTGTTCTCTTCTCTAAGCTGCATGTTACTTTCACGAAGTAAATTCATTTCCATAACCTGCAAAGATGTAATGTAACTTTGAGGGCTGAAATAAAAAAATACAAGGCAAGATCGGAAGAAATAAGGGGTATATCAGACATCATGATGAAAAACATTAAATGCTAGGTCTCTGAAAGGTATTGAAATTGACACAAGATAAACAAATTTATTGGAAAAAGAAACTATGTTAAGGAGCAAAAACATGAAAAAAAAAAATGCATATTCTCCAAGACCCAAATAATAACCTGATTTTGTAAAGCCTTGATCTCTTCCTCTGTCATCAATACTGCTCTTGAATTGGCACGCTCAGCATTAAAGGTCGCTTGGGCAGTTTCTGCTGCCTTGAGAGCATTTTCAAGCTACATAGCGGAGGCAAGAACTTTATGACATCAACAATGAGAATTGCTATGACATTATCAAGCCTACATATCAAAAGTTTCTCACAAAAATTGAGCAGGACAAAGAAGAGACACCATTTGATGACTACTCATTTGAAGCATTAACCAGTTAAAACATTGGGTTAAGACTAACATCACCTTTAATTCCCCAAACCTCTTTTGGACCAACAAATAAACATCAATTTGAAACAAACTTTTATGAAACACAGTAGCATCCTTGGTTTTTCATAGAAACACTAACATAATAGTTGTCAAGGTAAAAAAGGTTTGAGTAAATAAGCCCACATAATATTAGTACTTTATTTCAGAACAAAGACAAATTGACAAGGGTCAAAAAACCGGAGTTGAAGATACATCTTTGACATGATATGCCCTTAGAACGTCAAAGTATGCGACTCAGTTAAAAAATATTGTGGAAAGGAATTACTGACTTGTGATTGTAACCGTAACTTCTCCTGCTTCAACAAAGAAATCTCTGTTTCTGCCTATTGAAAATGAGAGAAAATCAGATAAATGGAAAGAGCGGAACATGAAAAGAAAAATAGATAAATAACCAATATAAACTCACTATTTCTTTAGTTCGTCGGAGGTAATTAACCACATTTTGCAAACCAGAATCACCATGTGGATCTGGCACAGCAGTTCCAGAAGAAAGTAAAGAAGAACCACGATCTTTCTCAGCCAACTGAATATGTAAAGCCTCAATCTGACTATGCAATATTTTGTTCTGAAGAAAGAAACAATAGAGGATCACGTCTACACTCTGCCAAATTTTGTCTATTGTATTGGATTAACACAAAAAGCAAAACAAATTTAGAATAGAAAAGCCAACAAGAGAAAAAGAATCCTGCAAAAAATTCATTTCATGTTTGCATTTAGAAAAAAATAATGAAGCAGGATCAAATAGCTGCACAAAAACAAGCATCAACATTTCAAGTTCCTTTGCCTAGAGGTGCTACTCATAATTGGTCTTATTTCTCAGCCAAATGGTAAAACCTTGAAATTTTACTAAAAAGACCTATCTCTAAAAGAAAAAAAAAATAAATCCCAAGTGCTCAACTTAGCCACTCGCATGGATTTCAACTATCTAACAAACAACTCTAGGAAGGGCATGAATAATGAATAAATGATCAGTGACTCATTCCACAATTGTCTTACCTAACATGTACTTTTGTGAATGTATCTACCACATTATTTGTATCAGCATGGAACTTATCAAGTTTCTGAAATAAAATGGTCAGTTCCAGAGATAATTTTGTTTCTTGCCTATTCCAATCAAATAATTAGCTAGTTGCTCAATGTTAATGTTTATTGGACCCACAATATTGCTGCATGCAATCTGAGTAATAATGAGACAAAATGCTATGTTTAATGACTTGAATGATATAAGCTTATCTCTAACTAGAAGTGGAGAAATTGAACTGACTGCTCAAGTGAGATTTAATGCAGAGAGGCAAGAATAGCAAGTAAAACACAGGGCAATATCAAGAGCAAAACTGACCTGTTCATTAAGTTCATCATATTTCCTCTCAGCATTTTTCCTTGATTCCTCAAGATTTGATTTGTCCACCTCCCACTTCACCTTAAGTTCTGCCTGTAAAGAATATAGTTTTAAGCAACTAAGCCATATTAATAAATTTAGCAAATATTCCATGTCAATTTTCAACCAAAAATAAGTCACAAACCACTTAATGAAAGCTTAAAAACTGTATTCTGATGAACAATGTGATAGAACATGAAAATGTCAATTAAATTAAGAAAAACCCCCGAAAGTACATTTTCTCTTTTATGTGCATCTGCCAATTTACGCAACTCAGATGCCTCCTCCTGAAGTAAAGCCAATGCCTGTGATGTTCTGGTCAACTCTTGAATGGTCTCTGATTGTAGAATAACCTGTTCAAAAAGAATATCATCAAAGCAATCAAGAGTATTATATAATCCTCAACACTTGTCATGAAATATGATGCTAAAAGATGCAAGAACTCAAAAGATCCAATGTAACTAAAAAGCTAAACAGAAGAAGACTGTCTGTAATGAAATGCATATAACTTAACCCCTATTGAGTACCACTACTATGATGATCAAGGAATGTAAAGAAGGAAGAGGAACCCCACAATAACCATTTCAACAATTTTCTCAAAAGAATGGCACTTCCTATTTTAGTACGAACAATACCTACAACTATAAGAACAATGACATAAGTTGATTGAGTTAACCATGTACACATTAATTGCCTGCCTACTATGTGCGTTGAGCAAACCTGTCTTTCATAATTGGCTTGAGCAGCACGCCACTTTTCATGTGCCTTCTCCAGGTTCTCCTTCAGAGATGAGATTTGAATCTCCAATGCCACAATTTGAGAACTATATTCAAAAGACAGTATAAGAAACGATAGAGATCAAAATAACTTCATCGCATACAGGGGATGAATTTCACCTTTTAACTGCAGTTTCCTCTTTCAAACTTGTAATTTCTGCAAATGCAGATGAAAGAGCCTCTTCCTTTTCTGCAGTTGCAGAAGCTATTTCCTTTGATTTCAAAGAATTTTCATACTCAAGTTCAGAAACTCTCTCTTTAAGAGAACCAAGCTCAGCTTCTAAAGATTTCTTTAACTTTTCAGCCTACCAATGTAAGAAAGAACATATATAAGAAATATCTCAGCTAGACAACTATAAAAAGTTCACCTGCCAAAAGCTAACGTGGCAGACTACCTCAATCTTGAAACTTTCATGTGTGAGTTCCATTTGCTTCAATGCAGCTTCATGCATTTGTGCTATGTTCTTATACTGCAAAGCAACATGCCATACTCTCAAATTATTTCTACCATATACTAAAACCATTGAATTTAAAAATAAAGACAAACAACCTCTAGCATGTGATCTCTGTTAGCTTTTGCTTCCTCCTTTAGTGTCTCTATCTCTTCCTTTGTCATTGGCAGTTCTACAACCTAGAGGACATGTAGCCAAACCAGGAAAACCAACATTAGAACCAAAACGACCACACAAATCACAATTCATCTGCAGGAAAGCTCTGTAGAAGAACAACATAAAGAATTAAAGATCAAAACAGACACCAATCAACTAAAATCACAATTCAGGCACGGCAAAACATGCAAACTGCACTTCTAAGAGGAGCGTATTCATAGCAAGCAAAAAAAAATATTTATACTATAAGAAACACTATGACATCATAGGCTACTGACTAGACCTGATTCAGAATCATTTCCAGATTTGATTGGATCAACTTTCAATTAGTCAGATAAACTCAGGTCAAGTCAACTTCTAATTCTGTTTTTGATCAGAATGCTTATGGTATTAAAAACCAAGTTTCCAGCTGCATGAGATGTGGATAGCCGATTAGCCTTCAGCTTTTTCCACCTCCAATTTAAACTAATTTCCTTGGCATTCGTCCAAACACAATGTAAAGACAAAAGTGGTAGGTATACAATTACACATAATACTTAAATCTCTACAGATATAGAAACTTCAAACTAAACAAGTCGATCTTTATTCAACACGATAAACCTAAATTTATCCAGTATGTATTACAACATAAAAATTGGCCATGAAATAATTTCTTGATGCACAAGAATATTCCAAGAATAGGGAGTTCTCTCACACTGTCACACTGTTCTGATTAAGAGTTATTTATGATAAGAACTTATAGATACAGGATCTTCCAAGTATCATCTTACAACGAAAAGGATAATGCCAGCTTCTAAGACTAGGAGGTAAGACAAATATCCAGAGTTGTTGTACATGAAAAGAAAAACTATCTATTTCTTCTTTGTTTTGTTCCTAAGTATCAGCCATTCTGTCCTTTGAATGACAGTACACCATTTTTAGTTCGCGAGGTTCCTTCAAATAGCTGTAATTTTGAATTGTTCTCATAACATTCTTCTGAATGAACTCGGAAGCTTGACACTTTTATACTATTTAAATAAAAAAAATGCAACAACAAATTTGGCTAGATAAAAAGATAATATTTTCAGTAGGAGTGGCCATACACAACGTAACAAGCAGCAGAGAGCATTGGCAATGAAACATACTACAGACACCTGTCAGAGCATCAGTAAAGACATCAAATTCATAATGAAAGGACACTGACCTCATTTGTTGAGATAGAGGATGGCCCAGTACCACCATCAATCTCCAAAATCTGCATATCATTGTACCAGTAAATATTCACCAGGTAACCAAAAAAAAAAGCCAAAGAAGAAAGAAGCAGACTTTTTTTATAGAAAAACAGTTCACCCCAACATCAACCCAAGATGCAGGGAGAAGTTTTGTGTAAGTAGTGAAAGCAACTTTTAGGGGCTGAAAACAACCCCTAAAAGACTACTTTAAACAACACTGAACAGACAAGAAACTACCGATGGCCAAATTTCTAAAAGTACAATGCAAAGAACAGAAAAGAGAATGATACACTTCAGGTGGAAGAAACTTAGCATCTCAACTGAAATAGTGCTACGCAAAGGTAAGAAAACAGAGAAAATAAAATATATATGCATATATATGTTACCTTAAAATCAGAAGATTTAAGCTTTTTCTCCAGATCAGATAGTCTAGCCTGATTAAAATCATATTTATAAGAAGAACCATCAGACTAAACACTCCTGTAAAAGGAAGAAAAAAAAATTGCAGGACAGCAAAAGAATGCACCCATGACTCCTGGTAAAGGTAAAAACAAGCAGTTATAATAATCTACAAAGAGTTTAAACAGAACAAAGTACCTCTGAAACAGCAGCCCTAGCCTCAGCAGCTGCACAAGCATGCAACGCATTAGCCAGTTCTTTTCCCATTTCTTCAACTTGTTTCATAGCATTTTTCAGGGTCTGCTCACGGTCAGACATGAGAGTACGAACATTATCCCTCTCTTCTTGCAGCTGTCTTTTCGCCTCAGCCCATTCTTTCTACAAATTTCAATTGGACCAATATTAACATACTCATAGTTAACAAAGCTATGGACTAAAGTTAGTCATAAAAAAGAATGTTTCAACATTTTTCAACAAAGCAGAAGAATAACAAAAATAGCAAATAAAATTCCTTCAACAAATATTTTACCAATCATCCACAGCAAGATATGCAATTGTGCAACGAAACCAGAATCCACGATATCCAATATCAAAAATATTTCTAAACTGACGAGACTCAAGACTCATGAAACCTAGGCACAGTGGTTGTGAACTTGATCAAGGGTGTCTTCTCAAAAGGTTGTGAGGCATTTTAGAAGCACAGCACCTTAATCACATCAAGATCAATAAAAGAAAATATTTCAAGGATATACAATCAACCCCACCTTAATTTTTAGCAACTATAAACCAAAAGATATCTAAATAATGCAAATTAGACCAAGAAACACACCTCTATTTGTTTTACATACTCGTCTTGTCTTCTCCTATCTACAGCTCTTGCTTCCTACAACATGACCAAAACACAGGGAGATAGAATCAGTACTTGTCAAGTAAACAAATGACGAACAAGATCATAATCATAACAAAACAATCAATGATGAGTTACCTCACGAACTCCCTCTGCACTCTGAATAGTGTCCAAAGTAGCCTGTACAGATTACAATTTACAACAAATTTTCAAAGTTCTGATAAGATGTAAAGGCAAAGTAATTTTTGGTTATTGTTCTTCTTTATTGCCTTTTTGCTTCTCGATCAAAAACCAACTCGATAGAAAAGGCACAAAGTATTTTCAAAGAACTAAAAGCTGAAATGTTATTTATTGGGGTAAAATAACTTAATAGATTGACCTTTACATAGAACAATTATGTTAAACTGATAACACACTTTAGTAATTTGTTTACTGTTAATTAATTATGCCTTTCATTTTTAATCTTTTTTTTTTCTTTTTGCTTCACAGCAATTTTTAACTAAGTTAATCAAGTGTAAGAGTAACAACTGAATGGAGCCCTAACAACCACATTACCAACCTGCAGACGATGCACTCTTTCTGATAAGCTACGGACTTCATCGCATGCTCTCTTTTCAGCATTTGCTAACACCTCTTTCTCATGTTTAAGTACAGACACCTGTTGAGAACAATCTTTATATACATACAAAATCATTGGCAACAGTTATAATGAAAAAGCTTCCCAAACAAGACATTTACCTCCATAGTTAACTTCCGAGAATGCTCCTCAGCAGCAAGTAAGGATTCAGAACTTTCACGTAACTTCTTTTGGTAGTCAACAATCAACTGTGAGAATTCCACATTTCTTGCCAGAACACCATTGTTTTCATTCCTCTTTAATATTTTATATGCAATTAAGAAGAAAAAGAATGTCAGTAATAATACATTATTTGACAGACAAACTATACATTAAGCAAAACAGAAACAACAAAAGTATAAAACATGCTCTATCAAAATGGAGATTTAATGATTATCCTAACATTAATCACCTGATGCTCAGCTTCTTTCATTACACTTTCAAGTTTTTCTCTTGCAAAATTTGCTTCAAGAGCCAACTTGTCCCGCTCTGATCGTACAGATATAATCTCAGCCCTGTCAATTAAAGATAAGACAGAAACTAACAATAAGATATTTCAACAGTAAAAAAACAAGAAAGACTTTAGATTAAGTGACTTAGCAATATGAATGCTTCATATGCCCTCAATAACAACCACACAAATGACAATGACCCAAGTAACTCAACAGTGAAATCAACTACAAGTATCAGCAGGCACCTATAATTTATAATACTACAGTTTTCCAAGTTTAGAGATAGTGATAGACTATTGAGATTGTCAACAGCATGAAAAAGAAAAAGCATTATCTCGTCCATGTGAATCCACCAAAACCACAGCAAAGAAAGCAAAGCTTCTTCAGCTAAATAACTATGAATTTCACAAGAACAACTTCACAAATTTAGTAGAAGAAAAATAATACAGTAAGCCTATAAATTTAAGCAAGATAAGTAGCTTTTAAGCTGATAATCTGTAGCTGTATAGAGAACTTGTGAAATAATCTTCATTAATTCTAAGGCTTGTCTTTTAAAAAAAAATTATGTAGCTTTTAAAGGAGGCTTTGGCAGCTGATTTATGGCGCCATAAAAAATGTAGAGTTAGTACAGTTCAATGCAAGCAGTTGAACATACTGCTTTTGCAAAGAAAAACTCTCTAACAATAAGGAAATCAGGTTCCACACAAGACATTAAATTTCAAAAGAAAATGAAAAGTTACCTTCCTCATTTTAAACTTAAGCTGTAGAAGTTCCAAACAAACTACATAATACGACTTAAATCAAAGCATGCATTATGTGACTAAAGCATTCATACTCGCACACCAGCTTCTTAAGTAAAACTATAACAAAGAAATAGAGCAAACAACTGATGTAGGATGGATTGGAGATTACAACTTGCAGCTATAAAAAATAAATAGAGCAACCAACTGATGTAGGATGGCTAGGAGATCACAACTTGAAGCTGTATAAATCTCAATACTAGAGAAAAGAAGGAAAATCAGAAAAAGAAAAGGGGAAAACAATTAGAAATCCCTAACCTTCACATTTAGATTCCTCAATAGACACCTAAGTTTAATTGTGTCACAGAATCACAAAGCAATAATCCAAACCCTCAGCTATATTAAACTGTATCTAAATAGGACAGTGCTTTGCTTAATAAAGGCTACTAGCATTCTCATCCTAAAAAACATGTTAACTCTCACCAACAGATAATATTACTGCAATATATAATATAGACCTGATTTACAGAGAAAACTCAAAAATATTCAATTTTTAATGTCTATAACAAAGAACAGAAAACCAATTTAGAAAATGCATTAATAAGAAAATACCTTGTCTTAGCTAGATCCTCTTCAAGACATCTTACACGTTCCATGGCTTTTTCTTGTGCTTTCTTATTAGCATCCTGCTTTGAAAGTTATATATGGGACAGCATGTCAGAAAATATAACAGGAACGAAATGAACAGGTTTGCAGGAAATATAACAGGAATATATCTATATTCCTCTTCAACATTTTCATACTTCCTTTGCACCCCCCATCCTGCCCCCAAACTCCGCCATAAGAAGCTGGAAACAATTTAAGGCTCCATCTGGTTTGCAGATATTGACTTTTGGAAAACAAAAGCTTTTGCAAGGCATTTTCCTTAAAGCTGAAACACTAATATTTTCTGCAGTTGGAAATTAAACAAGACTGAAAAAAGTTCTGTTGTTTGGATAACACTGTATAAGATATATTTCTTTAGATTAGTTGCTCCATGCTAACAATTTCAAAACAAGTACAACCACTAAAGGCCGTCTTCAAAATGGATTATCCATGTATGAACCAAATCTACTACCTCAATAATTTCTACGTCACCAGCCGAACCAATTATTATAACATAGTAAGAAAAACCAATCGCAGCAACAAATTAAATTCAAAACCCAAAGTCAAGTGAAAACTGTAATAGATTTGATACAGGTGAACCTTCAAAAATCAACTTCCACAAATATATAAGATCAAAAAGTTAGAGCCAAAATTGATACCTGTGAACCTTCAAGAAGTAAGAGATTTCTTCTTCCAGCATCTGCAACAATGCATATATGTGCTTATAAATATTATATAAACTTCTAAAAAAAAAGTTGCAAAGCATAAAAAATTCAGAAGAGAAGTAGACCATGAACACAAAAATATGGCACTATGGAAGTAATGCCATCTTTTAAACATCAAGGCCCTGGTTGGTTGGCAGTTTTGGTATTTGCTTCTTTTTTATTTTCAACAGAAAAATGGAGTGGGAAAGAAAATGAGTAAAAAGCCAATGACAAGAAGGCATAAAGCAAGTCTCCAAGGGGACAGTCCAGTGGGTAAGAGCTTGGGCCTCTAACAGGAGGTCTCAGGTTCAAATCCTGGGATGGGTGGGGTGGGTTTAGGGATGGGAGAAGGCTACCTCCCTTTGTGTAGCCTATCATTTAATTTCATGTTCAAATGTAGCAAAAAAAAAAAAAGCATAAAGCAAATGCATAGGCCAAATAGAGCCAAAATTTTCAAAAACAAGAAAAATGCAAATTCTAATCTTTACAATATAATAAAATGGTAATCGACAACAGGAATCTTGAACTTATAAGAAAAGTCAGACTAACAATTGATGCATGCAATTCAACTCAGTCAATCAGACGCAGTATATATAGTAAGTATAAGCAATTAAGTATGTCCACCACACAATCATGATCCTTCAGTTTTTATCAATTCCCTTTCCCCTCAAGCCTCACAATCATTTTTAGATAGTTATTTTTGTCACCCATGTGCAGTAGAAACAAACAAACAAACAAAAACCCACTAAAAACCTGCAATTATGGGAAATGCTATAGTAACTTTAAAAAAACTATTCATGTCTGCCTCACATACCATTAAAAATATTTAACAATGAAGTAGAGTAATTTAAACAAGAATTTCTATAATATAACCTCCAAAAGGGAGAAAGATGGAAGCTTCACAACGGTTGACATGCTAACCACCATAATTACAGAAATCAGAACACACCAACTCAAACTTCTATGTCAATAACCCATTCACACACCCCTTCTACAAGACAATACGTCAATTTGGTTTTCCTCCCTTTTTTTTTTGGTAGTTTTCTTCCCTTTTTGTTTTACTTCCAAAAGAGAAATAATGAAAATTAACTACGAACGAGAAGCAAGTACAACCAATTAGCAACAGTTGTCATCAAGGGAACCAGCATAAATATCAATCATGGCCACTTTTTTCCATAACAAAGTTGATGGATAACTATTATCCATAAAGTCTACTCATTTTTAGGCAAGTGTAATAACTAAACCTCAAATAACAGACATAATCCTCATCATCCAGACTACAGATTCCCCATTCTTGTCGAACACATCATTTCTATGTTCACTCGCCCAAAAAAATCCACTTAAATATCAATCCTCCTGGTCAAACAATTGCCCAACCATATTAACAGTATACAAGATGGGCAGAGACAGAACCTGGATGCGCTTCTGTTGTAGGGGAATAACCCAGTTGTCGCTTATGCTCCTCTTCATATAACTTTTTGTACATTGAAACCTATAAATCGATAATAATGGACAAATATACATTAAGAGAGGAATAATATGAAGCACACTCAGGCAGAAGACCAGAGAATGGTAGGCCATGGAGACTCACAGAATTATGCAGTGATTCAATCATGCACCCCTGCTCTTCAGCTCTTTGTAGCACTGCTGCAACTTTCGATGCAGCTTCATCAGTTTGTCTTTTAAGCTCTATTTCCAAGTTTCTCTGCAGTACAATATTTGCAGCCACACATGCTTATCAAATAGTTTCTTTTCACACAAGTCTGTGAACTAATATTTGAGAATCACATAAATATTTTTCTTTATTAAAAGAACCAATCAGTGCAATATCTGGTATTTGTATCAATATGTGGTGTAGCTTATAAATACCAGTGACATTGTTCTTTGGAAACCTGAATTTTACAAACAAGACAAAGTTTAAGTGACAAAAAACATAAATGTGAAAGATCCTAACCTTAAAAGCTCAAACCCAACACAATTCAAACCTGGCTGTTCATGGGTTTTAGTTTGGGGTAAAACAAAATGATAATTAAATTTTGCACTTTTAACACTAATTCTGGTTATTTTCTTTCATTTTCCCTCGAAATTTCTGTTATATATCTTTCACTATACTTGCCATGATGGCTTCTTAAAACTAGTTTGTAAATGCGCTGTTCCTGTGCTACAAAGTAATGACCAATTGCAACTGGTTGTTGAAATAACAACCAGTTTCTGGGGTATGTGCAGCGCATTTAAAGATTCGCACACTATGGAAGCCACCGCTTTAGTATCAGCCAAAAAGATCAATATCTATATAGAAAGATAAGAAATTCTATTTACCTTGAACTCCATTTCTTTACTTTCGATCTGGTCAGAAAGATCACGCACAAGGCTCCTAAGTTGGACATTCTGCTCAACTAATCCACTTATATCCTTAAATGTCAACTGTTAAGAACATTCCAATTAAATAGATATGAGGTAACCACCATATGTTTGAAGGGGGAAGAAAAGTGAGGAATATCATCTGATAAGAAGACAAGGAAAAACCCTGGCTAAAGATTCAAGTAAACAAAATTTACTTCTGAAATAACTTTGTCAGCATTAGAGTCTACACTCCTATCAGCAGCAGCAACACTCGTACAATCACCAGAAAAATCATGATCAACAGATCCACAACGAAGTTGTATGTCACGGCATTCCTTGAGTAGAATGGTCACCTAAAGCATTATTACCAGAAGAAAAATAATTTTTAAGAGAGAGAGAGAGAGAGACAGGGAGAGAGCTATAGGTCAAAAGTTGATTCCTAATAAAGCACAGTTGTGACAATATAATATATGTAAGTAAGCAAATCCAAGCACACCTACGCTTTTCTTGCAAAGAAAGTTAAAATCTTTCATCATAGACATAAACTCATAACCAACCCCGTTAACTGATCAGAAAGAAGTGCACCATAGTAGAGACACAGAAAAAGGTGCATTGCCCGCAATACACATCTGATACCCCAAAGGCTGATTAGACACATCAAGACTGTATTTAATTAAAAAAGGTCCACATGAATCACGACACATTACATAATTTCATAAATATATATATATATATGGCACTGTTTACTTTTCAACTGCTAGAAGAACGTAATCAAAAAAATTAAAAGAAAAGGAGACACAAAAGAAAACAGAGGAAATGCAAAAGAAGTGAATAAAGGAGAATACGATAAAAAAGAAAATGAGGAGATAAAATATTGTAGGGGAAAGCAACAAGAAAAAAGAAAGAAGCCTCTGTTCATAGTGATGCTTTCCTGTTAAGAAGATTACTTGCTAGCTAAGCATAAAAACAACGCACTTTTCGCATTAAAGAGGAAAAAAAAATTATGCAAAAGGAAAATGCAATGATACTCTTTTTTCTGTGATATATATAATATTCAAATTAACTGCTAAAAGACTAATAGTTCTTAAGCATAAAAAATAAGGGCTCTTTCCCCGTTACCTGACGTTCAAGATCAGCAATCACCTTCTCAGCCAGACTATTGTCTCGTTCATGCCTCCTCAAATCAGCCTGAACAAATCCACGTAAGGCATCCACAGTAAACACAAGAGCAACAACAATTAAAGCCATGTGATTCCTTTTAAGGGAAAACACTAAACAAACCTGTAATTCCTGTATTGTTTTCTCGAGCTTTGAGTGCTCAGATGTAGAATTCTGCAATTTCTGGTTAATCATGGAGTATGCCTCACACATTTTCTCATATTCCGCTGCACAAACAACAGTGTCATCAAGACAAGCTCCTCAATAAAATCATCGTACAATACTCTAGCTTTGATCAGGCAATGAAAAGCCAACTCCAAATAAAAAAAGACATTTCAAAACTTTTATCACAGTTCACTGGATTTTGCTATCGTAACTTGACAGCATAGCAGATTCACCATTTTTAACATGAGATCTGGATATATTTTCATAGTCAACAACTAAAGAAAGATATATAGAGTGATTAAATGATCCTCCAAAAGTACCACAGAACATAACAGCACACATAACACTAAATCAAATCAGCTGGCAAAACTTGAACCAAAAACAAGTTTATAGCTTAGATCTGGTCAAAGAAAGAAAAATGGTAATCTGACAATGCATCGCATACACAATTTTATTGATTAAAAACTAGCCACTGTCATCTATAGACTGCAATTATCTTTAGGTGATGCGCAAGCAGAGAGCAACATCAGTTGGGTGGACAAAAGGAGAATTTCAGAACAAGAAAAGAAGAATTTACAGATTTTAAATATTATAAACCTGCCATCTCTGTCTTCATTAATTAATTTGGATAAATCCAGCAATTTCAAATGAAGAAGAAAAAAGAGACAGGATCTTTCAAAAGTCCAAATGATCAACCAAGAATTAGCATTATACCTCTTTCATCCATAATAAATACTGCCTTCTCTTCCAGTTCACATAGCACCTAGAAAAGCATCATCAAACATGTTATTAAATTTCCACTGAAAAGAATACCGAACCAAAGAGAAAATAAAACATCCTCAAGCCAAGACATTCCATATCCTGCTATTCGCCAAACAAATACATATATATCTGCAGAAACAGCAAAAAGAATAGGATAGAAACACTCAAGAACAAGAAGGAGAAACAATCAAGTCCTAAAATCAACACAGTAATGTGAATTGAATCGAGCAGATGAGAAAAAATGATGAGATAATACTTTAGCCAGAAGGAACTTCAAACGTTCATTCCACAATCTACATGTTGTATTTTGTCTATGGCAATAACGCCCAAAATTTCCTTCCATAACAAATTTAGCAAGAAATCAGGAGGTGGTGCAAAATATAGATCTGGTGGGGTAGCTCCCATATCAGGAATATTAATAAAACGCTCTAATCCTTTTGAGACATCAGTGTCCATCTTTCTGCCTTATGATTCTAACTTCAGCAGCACCTTCAACCCACTGTGATTTCTCATAGTGAAGCATCACTTCTTGGTGTTTACCAACATATAGAGCCATGATTATATTTGGCAGAGATTACTTTGCAAAAAAGAAACTGAAATCCAAAATGTGAGAACTGCCTTATAGTGGCAGTGTGCAGAGGAGGAGGTGAAATGAAAACCAGTTGGCATCCCTTCCAAATACAAATAAATCCAGGTTCCACCTCTCCTAATTATTATAACTAATGACCAAAGATACTGTTCCAGTGAACATCATTTAAAAAAGTTAAAATCATCGTCAACAACACTCTAATATTGTTCCAGTTCCAAACAACCCACTCAAGAATTATTATCTCAAGACTCAAATCAATGTTTACTAAAGATAATGAAGAAATGGAAGAGAGGAGAGTAGATAAAGCCATCCAGTTAGATTAAGGTTATCCTTAATGATGAAGAAGCATTACAATTTACAATACTTTCTTAAATTGATTATTCAAATATGCTCTTTACGGTTGTTTATTTATTTTAGAGATGCAAGAGAGCCATCACATTTAGTTGACCAACATCAGTTGTCGATGACCAAAAGATAACATTCATACCCATGTTAGAGATCACAAGCTAGTAGCCCAATCAGAGCCAAGGCATCAGAATGTAAGAAACAAGCAGGAAAGATGAGTAATAATGGGAAGATCTTAAACAAAGTTAAGGTATATCATACACGTTGCAATGCAGATTCAGCTTCCTTCCTTCCCAATTGCTCATGCCGAAGAGCATCAACCACTTCTTGGTACTTTGCATACATTTTAGCCAGCTAAAAAAAAAAAAAAACACCAAATCGAATCAAAAACCATGACCAACAACAACCAAAAAAAAAGTGAAAATTAAACAAATACAAGACAACTCACACTCCAGCCATCACGGAGAAGAGAAGCAGCTAGTGCCGTTTCTGAAACCCCAACTGGGATCTTGGGGACAAGCACACGATTATCCTCAACCAAGTCATTAGCATCGTATGGACTTATGCATCTGCATTTTAACAGTGTTTTTGAACCACAGTAACTAGAAGCATAAAATGATAAAATCTAATAAATTCAGATCAATAATCATTAATTTGTTATAAGGCAAAAAGGCAACCATAAGATTCAGGTCAGTTCCAGCAAAATGCAGTATGGTTTGCACTACCTTTTAGGCTAATAGAAATCATAACAGTCTTCATTAGTTAATTCCTGATCCTAATTAAAAAGCTTAAAATTGTATCAATTCATATGTTACTCTTGACCATTATTGCAATCCCAAACCAAGATTGACCAATATTCACATCAAAATAATATATTGCCTTCGTCTAGAAGATTGTTCAATCATCTATTAGCTCAGTTTACATACTCATTGGTAGCGATGAGAAGCAGAAACATATTCAACAAGTTTATATAGTATATATACATTGCCACACCAATGTTTCAACTACACCAGCACATAAAGAACCTTCTCATGCATGAATATATTCAGAGGTCACTTTGATACAATAAAAACCCAAATGGTCAAATTCTTATCAATCATCATGATCCAGCTCATTTAGCATTAATATTCCACCTTGCAAGGACGATACTTAGATCACAATTCAAACAATGCTTTCTGTATTTCAAACATTTGTTCACTGAATAATATACATACATTTCTGTTGTAAAATTCCCAATTGGAAGTCGATCCAACTCATTCGCTTTCCTACCAGCTTGAATTTCAGCTTCGCACTTCTGAAGTTTCTCTTTCAGATCTGCAGTCTCCTGTAAGTAACAACACAAAAAAGTATGTAACAACCAAAAGGGAGAAAGAATAAGATAATCTTTCCAAAGAAAGACAGTATTTCTTCTCCGCCAAATGGAAAACAGGGATGACCACAAATTGATTGCTGAGCAAAACGCCGTAACTAGGTTGTCAAAACTAATTGTGGGAAAAAAGAGGGGAGATTCAGAGACCCTCTAAATTAGTCAGAATGATCATTGGCGGCTTAAGACAGGCACGTACATATATAAAGAAAAGAATATGATAAAAAGGTAGGATACCTTCTCAAATTGTTTCCTGGCAGATACTTCCTTCTCAAGCCTCTCTTTGTAACCGTCTTCAACTTGACCAAGATGCGTCTATTTTGCATAACAATAAAACTAATTAAAAGGAACACAAAAGCCTTATAAAGCAATTATTGTACTAAATTCACTGAAATCTTACTTCTAAAGCTTTTATAACTCCCTCAAGCTCTCCAGCCTTTCTGGACCATTCCTCAGAACTTTCTTTATATAACTCAACAAGTTTATTTGCCTAGACAGCATTGTAACATCAGAATCAGCATACAAATGCCAAAAAAAACTACAAGACAAAAAAATATTAGTTATACAGCCTCATAACATATATAGAGCAAGATATGAAGAAGCAATCAACATGTCCTTTAAGATAATCAAGGCAATCAAAGGGTGAAAGGGAATAATATTATAATATCAAAGTAATTTTTAAGGTAGCAGTTACTCTCTCCATGAAAAGTAACCAGAAAAGTACACTTGAGTCCTAATTATTTTTTTAACTTTGCCTGCTCTAAGGAAATATTGCCAGATATTATTGTAATGATTGCCACAAATGATCTTCAACAAACCCAAGTGCAAGCAAACAGAAATCTAGAGGATAAAGTATAGCTGTTAAAGGGGTCACTATATTTTCAATAATCATAAGTGTCAAAAAGTTTAATAAGTATATATATATATATATATATATATATATATATATATATATCTTTGGCACTCACAGTTGATAGTTCAGCGGAAAATCGCTCCTCAGTGGATGTAGCAACCTCTTTTGACGAGCACAATTCCTTCACACATAACGCAAACAAAAAGAAGCTTAGGATTGTTGTCAGCAGAGACAAGAAACATGATGTGCAATAAAACTTTTAGAAGGAAAATACAGATAACATTCATATTAGACCTCTTGTAGAGATGTTAGCTTAACTTCTAGCTCTCTCATTCTTTCCTTGTGCCAACTTAAGGAGCTGGAGCATTCATTGTATTGCCTCTCAACCTGAAAACGTTAAAATAACAAGTAAGTAGAAAAATGAAGAAAATAAGAGATAGTGAGAATAATGTTTCTCAGAGACACTTACATCACCAAGCTTGGCAGACATATCAGCTTCAAGTTCAGCATGTTTTCTGCGACTCTCGATAAGATTGTCAACTTTGGCAGTCAACTCCTCATTAAGCCACGTATTGTGCCTCTCAATAAGCTCTTTCTCCTGTTCACACCCAAATTTTACTTTTGTTCCCCTCAAAAAGAAAGAAAAACCAAGAATTCTTCCTAAGAATGCAGATGAAATGCAAGCAACGTCATATAGAAAATATTTTCAAAAGACCTGTGAAAGCCGAGAGCAAGTAGCCTCTGCTCGCGCCAAAGCAGCCTCAGTTTCACTTAATCGAGCCTCCTTTTGGGCAGCATTGTCCGTCAAGTTAATCTATGATAATGTTATTGGAACCATAAAAACCAGCCATTATTTTTCAAGGAAAAATTATTTAGGGGGCAATATTAAAAATAAAAGCCAAAAAAAGAACATTACAATTTTATCAAGATAGGTCTTAATAGCAGCATTCTTGTCAGCAATCTCCAAATCTTTCTGCTCAATCATATCGAGCAACTGCCTCTTTGACTTACGTAGCTCTGAGACCTCCGTTGTTAACCTCTCAATCTCCCCGTCTTTTGCAATCTAATAAAATTTACAGTTAAATATTTTATATAGAAACAGGAAAATCTATCAATTAACTAAAAAAAATGACAATGCTAGAGCTAGGAAATAAGTTCTTACGGATTGGAGATGGAGCTGGTGCTTCTGGGACTGAGCCTGGGCAAGGTCGCCGATTCTTTCATCCAGAGAGGATTGAAGCTGTGCGTTTTGCGACTGTAAGTCCGACAACTCTCCAGAAATGGAGAGAAACTTCTGCTCCAAAAGAGCGCAGGTTTGCTCAGCGGTGATGACAGCGGCATCAGCCTTCGCCTTCGCCGTCTCCAGCTCCTCGTACTTGTCCTTTATGAATGCGTCCGCCCTCTCCGCTACCGTCACGGCATCGTTGGAGAGCCGCGACAGCTCCTCTTCGGAGATGAAGAGGGGCATCCTCTAAGTCGGTTTTGTGGTGATACGCGTGACGAGCAGAAAAGAGAGCAATCGCCAATCAGGCTTGTATCACTAGAAAGAACGAAAGAAAAATGAAGAAAGTGAAGGGAATTTTTGAGGGAAGCGGGTATCGCGACGCCCGATCGAGGTGAGAGGGAATTTGAAAGTGTGGGCTTGTTTACCTAAGAATTTATACTCATTTTGTGTTGATATAATTTAATCACTTTTTTAATTTTTTTATAGGGTAGGAAACAATTTTAACATTTTTGGTTTTTTTTTAGAGAAAGTTTAGAGTAAAAAAGTTTAACCGACCCAAATATTTTCTCTGTAAAGTGAGAAGTGTTAAAAGCATTTTCTCACTTTTTAAATGAAAGTGGTTTTTGGACAAAATTACTTAAAAGGATCTTGTTTTAAAATTTTGGATATTCATCCAAGAGTATTTTAATAAATTTAACTTTATTTTCATTGGAAAATAACAAACCAACCAAACATTTTAAAACATTTTCTTAGGAATTTAATTAAAACTTTAGAGGTTAAACAAACATGTTAAAGTATTTTCTTAAGAAAAAATTTTCTAGTCCTAAACGTTCTATAGAAAGACTTTCTACTTTTTTACTTTCTATAAAAACTTCCATTTTGCATTTTAAATTTACTAGTCTTCACTCCTACGTGTGTTGTACGTGACTCATCGTGTTTAAATTAAAGTAAAATTAAAATAATAATTGAAATCTATACTATATATAAAAGTACGAGTTCTTGTAAAACTTTTGAATCGCCTATTATACACTTATTTTTCGAATATATTTCTTAAATGTCATTGTTTAAACTTTTACAGTTTTAGTCAACTAAAAACTCTATTTGTATTTAATTAAATCTAATTAATATCCGGACTTTGCTACACACCCCTCCATTTTGTCACACACAATGTTCCCTCCTGATGTGTCCATCATACGTCAAGTCACATGTTATTATTTTATTGGTTCCAATACACCAATTATAAATTTTAATTTTTCTAACCCTTAAAATAAAATTTTAATTTTAATTTGGGATAAACTTAGTGAATTAGTTATATATTTTATTTCTAAAACCCTATAACAATATTACTTATGGAATTTACCCTTAAAATAAAAATAAAATTTTAATTTGGGGCTAAACTTAGTGAAATTAGTTTTGTATTTTATTTCTAAAACCCTATAACAATAAATTAAAATTTTGAAATTTACCCTTAAAATAAAAATAAAATTTTAATTTGGGGCTAAACTTAGAGAAATTAAGGTTAAACTTAACAAAAAGAATAAAAATAGAAAAAAAAAAAAAGAGACAGAGAGAGAGAAGACACGTGGCCTAACGTGTGATGGACACATCAGGAGGGAGCATTGTGTGTGACAAAATGGAGGGGCAAGAAGAATTATTCTTAATATCCTTATAACTATTTTATTTTTACCATTTTACTATTTTAATTTTATAGTTTTATTCAAGTAAAAACTCTATTTTTATTTAATTAAATCTAATATCCTTATACCTATTTTATTTTTACCATACTAATTTAATTAAAAAGCTTAGATATATTAGAATTTTTAAATTATATTTCTTAAATGAAATTGCTTAAATTTTACATTTTTTTGTTAGAAATAAATTGTATTGGAGTGTATGACAAAAATTTAAAGTTTTTAAAAATAAAAAGAAGAGTAACATGTAATTATTTTCTTTGACTTATAAGGTTAGAGGAGTCAATCGGGCGGATTGGACGGGTTTCAAGTTCAGGTCATCAAAGTTTAGCTCAAATGAGTTATGTAATTTTCTTGGGTCATTCGGATTTCAGCTTCATCTGGGTTCAGGTCATTCAGGTTTCAGGTCTATTGGGTCTAGGTTCAGGCAGGTTCGTGTTTTGGCCTCATGTCACTCGAGTTTTGGGTCATTCGGGTTTGGATTTTTCGGGTCTAGGACTCTGATCAAATGGGTTAGTCTTGATTTTTTTAACGTTTAATTCTTAAATTTATTTAATTTATTTATTATTCAATTTATTATATAATCGATTACCGATGAAGTTTAGCAAACTGCACATACGGGGTTAAAGAGTTGACATGTGTCCCTTTATATATTAATTTCAAATATTAAATACATAATTAATTATGAAGTGGGGGTATGTGTTCAAATAAATATTGGTTATATAATATCCAAATTTATGTTCTTTCATCACATCAATTAAAATTATAAATTAATTAATCATATAAGTATCCATAAAAATGAAAATAAAATTACAATCCTTACCTGTGAGATTATTAGTACAGTAGTAAAACCTAATAGAAAAAAATTATCAAGAAATTACTAATTAATTAATAATTCTTATTATTTATTCATTATGTAAAAAAACAAATTACTAATTATAAATTTATCATAAATTATTCATATAACTGATTTAGTAATTCATATAATTATTGTTCATATAATTTTGAACAAAAAAAAAATTATTGTTCATATAATGAAGTTTAGTAAATTTAATAAAATTATAAGAATAATATAAATTTTATTGAATAAATGATAATTTAGAATGGTTAAAATTATAACAATGTGGATTATATTGAATAAAACATAATTTTAGTTTATAATATTCATAGGTCATTTGAGTTATGGGTTTGTCGGGTTTTAATAGGACATGTTTGGGTCGTTTACTTTTTCTGGTCAAATAGGGTTCGGTTAGTTGGATGGGTTATCGAGTTTGGATCAAGTTTTGACCGCTTTACTTATAATTAATTTCAATTATTATTTTATTTTATTTTAATTTAAACACAATGGGTCACGTCCAAACGCACGTGGATGGGAAAGTTAGTTAATTATTATAAGTAGAGAAGTCAAAACCTGATCCAAACGACCCGAACCCATCTTATCCAGACCCGACAAACCTGTAACCCCAAATGACCCGAGAAGTTAACCCGGATGATTCAAGAATATTATAAACTAAAATTATGTTAAAAACCACATTGTTATAATTTTAACCATTCTAACTTATCATTTATTCAATAAAATTTATATTATCGTTATAATTTTGATTAAATTTACTAAACTTTATTATATAAACAATTATTATATGAATAAATACTAAATCTGTTATATGAATAATTTATGATAAATTTATAATTAGTAATTTTTTTTACATAATGAATAAATAATAATAATTAATTAGTAATTTCTTGACAATTTTTTCTATTAGGAAAGAACATATATTTAGATATTATATAAGCAATATTTATTTGAACACATACCCAACTTCATAATTAATTATGTATTTGATATTCAAAATTAATAAATAAAGGGACACATGTCAACTCTTTAACCTCGTATATGCAGTTTGCTAAACTTCACTGATAGTGGATTGTAAAATAAATCGAATAATAAAGATATTAAATAAATTTAAGAATTAAACATTAAAAAATTCAAGGCTAACCCAATTAGTCCGAGTCCTATACCCGAAAAACCCAAAACCCGAACCCACCCTGACCCTAGACCGAGCAGACCCGAGACCCGAATGACCTGAATCCAGATGAGTCGGTAACCGAATGACCCGAGAAAATCACCTGACTCATTTGACATGGACCAAGATGACCCGACCCGAAACCAGTCCAACCTGCCCTCCTTTAACTTTATAAGTCAAGGGAAATAATTGCATGTTACTCTTCTTTTTACTTTTAAAAACTTTAAATTTTTTTAATTAGTGTTAAAAAATGATGAATAATTAATGATTAGACAACATACAATATTTTAACTTTTAAACTTGATAATAATACTTTTATTAGTTTATATTATAATTGGTCTCCAATTTTTAAAAAAAATGATAAAAATAAAAAATTTATAAAAATATTGAATTTAATTAAATAAAAATAGAGTTTTTAGTAGAATAACTGCAAAAGTTTATTTCTAAAAAAACTGTAAAATTTAAACAATGTCATTTAAGAAAAAAGTATATTTTTAAAATTTAATATATCTAAGTTTTTTAATTAAATTAGTAAAATGATAAAAATAAAAAAGGTATAAGGAGATTAGAATTCAAATAAAAATAGAGTTTTCATTTGAGTTAAACTATAAAAGTATTTTAATTAAAATAGTAAAATGGTAAAAATAAAACAGTACTTATAAGGATATTAGATTTAATTAAATAAAAATAGAGTTTTTAGTTGAGTAAAACTATATAAAAATTTAAACAATGGCATTTAAGAAATATATTCAAATATAAGGGTACAATGGGTGATTCAAAAGTTTTACAAGAGATCATACTTTTTAATATAGTATAGATAAAATATTCTTTTTATGGACACTAGTAACTTTGTCCTACGCCGCGGGACTATAGTGAGTGATTTCATAGAGATTTCAAAAAATAGGGAGTATCCAATAAGAAACCAGGAATGAACAGTAAGTAACTCTTAATCAAAACAATTAATAGAAAAAGATGAAAAGAAAAAAAGACTGCCACCAAACGAAATCTCTATTTAGCATGGCGAAGGGATTCAAATAAGCGTCTAACCTTCTAATTTGGTTAATTAAGTCCATAATGTGGCAAAATCGGCTAAAATCAGTCCCTAATGTTGCAAAATCGGCTAAAATGAGTCCTTAACATATCAAAATCAGCTCAAATCGCTCCCTAGCGTTGCAAAATCGGCTCAAATCAGTCTTAAGTGTCAATTTAAGTCCTTAACGTTTTGAGGTTTATTAGGATGTCAATTTGACGTCAGTGACTAATTTGAGCTTATTTGCAACATTAGAGACTTAATTAACCAAATTAAAAGTTTAGGTCCTTATTTGAGTATTTTTGCAAATGGTAGAGACCAATTTGAACATTTATCTACGAAACTATGAAAAAAACAAAAAACAAAAATAAAAAAATAAAAAGACCAAGCAATCAAGGTGACCCATTTGTCAAAACAAATAGAAAGTAATGATGAGGGCTTATCCAAATGGTAGAGACTAATTTGAACATTTATCCAAGAAACTATGAAACAAAAACATTAAAAAAGAAAAGAAAAGAAAAAGACCAATCAATCAAGGTGACCCGCTTATCTTTAGAAAACACATTAGACTATTAAGGATGAAAATCATCTGCCCTGAATACGGTGCCCAGTTTGGTGCCCCTTGCATTATAAAACGCCACGTGTTATGACTACCTAGCTTTACTTAACCCTCGTTTGCTTTAATGTGGACTCTTTAGGGTTACTTACTATTCCTACTTCAAAATTTAATGTTTTTCTTCAACCGTCAATAAAGCAGAAGATGCAGCAACATGTCGTTGGGCTTTCCAACGGCAGATGCAACAAACCATGCTAATTAAGAACTTCAAAATCACCCTCAGTCTGATGGACAAACTAAAGCTGTGAACCGCTACTTAGAGACCTATTTGAGATGTTTCCACAATGAAGATCCTAAAGAGTGGCTGGAATGGTTGCCTACTGCCGAATGGTGGTATAACACTCACCACCATTCCTCCAGCAATATTACACCGCATGAGGTTGTCTATGGCCAGCTTGCCCCTATTTATTTACCTTATATGCCTGGTGAAACTAAGGTGGAAGCTGTTGATCGAAGCTTGAAAGCTTGTGAGGCTACTATTCAAATTCTCAAGTTTCATTTGAAAAGGTCATAGCATAGAATCAAGCAACAAGCCAACAGGAAAAGGTCTGATCGAGCTTTTGTTGAAGGAGATTTTGTATACCTCAAGCTACAGCCATACAGACAGATGTCAATAGTTCACACATCAAATCACAAGCTTGCTCCAAAATATTGTGGCCCTTATAAGATTATTAAGAAGATAGCCATTGTTGCCTATGAGCTCGACCTACCCTCTAGTTCAAAGGTCCATCCAGTCTTTCATGTTTCCCAGCTAAAGAAACACGTGAAGAATTAACAAAATGTCATAGCTCCGGTGAAGATTTGAGAAGAATTGAGACAGGAAGAAGAAGAGCCAGAGAAGGAGAGGAGAGATCCAATAAAAGAGGAGAGATGGAGATATTTCTAATTAATTCCAAAGTTGCTTACAACGTTCAGAAAAGGCATTATATATATGCCAACAATTACATTTAAATGAAATGGGCTAAAAAAGGAAACATAAAATGGTAAAGGATAGTTGGGCCAAGACCATAACTACTTGGGCCTACTTGGACTCATGACACAAGTATATATCGCCGAATTAACTAGAGTAAATAGTAACAAGCAGGGCAGCCTGCGCTTGTTGCTGCAGTCATATTTTTATTAGAGTTATATTTTTTGTAGTTGTTTAAGTCGGTTAGTAAGAAGATATTGCATTGGCTGTAAGTTAACCAGTTAGGAGAAACTCATACTTCGAAACACATGACCTCTCTTTCATTCTAAAAGTGCATTACCTTTTCTAATAAAAAAAGTGCATTACCTAAATTCTACCCCATTTCTAGGTAATTCATCAAAATAAAGCTAATAATCTACTCCTCCATCTCTAGATAGTTCATCAAAATAAAGCTAATATTAATTGTTGCTTGAAATGTATGTTGATTATCTAAAAAGACATAGTACACTGCTGTCATTTTTTTTATCTTGATTGCAATTGTTAAATTAATGAACTCGGGTAGGTGGAAGAATCTGGCTTCTGCATAAGGAAGGCCTAATTTTTTGTAGTCAAGGAGCATGTATAGTTGTCGTAGGAAAATTGAATTAGTTGAGAGCATTTGCAGGAGTATATCACACAATGCATCACAAAATGATTGTACTTAGCAGTGGCTAGCTAACTGTGCTTTTGGAAATGTGGAAATATACTAAATATAAGCAACTAATAGAAACCTCAATAAAAAGGGAACCGAATGATAAATAAAAAAACTTTTTGTAAAATAAAAGAGGAATAAGGAAATGTTAAATTTAAGTATCAAATAATGTAATCAACAAATAAATCCAGATTTACCTCGAAATGCTGCGGTGAGAAGTGAAAGCTCCACTTTAGGTTATGTCATCCTAAGGCGCTACTAAATTAAATGGAAGGATCTTATCAACGTCCACATGGAAATTTTAGGAAACAGAACGGAGTTCATGTGAAAACAATTTAGAGATATCTTAAGGAAGAAGAAATCCACCCAAATAAAAATGAAGACGAAAGGAAAACAGAACTTGAATGTCAATAGTTTACCCATGAATCAACCATTATTGCAGATACATTTATAGCACCAATCCTTTGGAATTCCGGCAGAGGAGTTGAACCGATAAATCCTAATATCCACACACAATTAATACAAGCAGGGCGACCTGCGCTTGCGCTGCAGTCATATTCTTATTAAGGCTATATTTTTGTAGTTGTTTAAGTCGGTTAATAAGAAGATATTGCATTGGCTATAATAAGTTAGGAGAAACTCATACATCGAAACAAATAATTCGCATATATAAAGCAAAACACATGACATCTCTTTCATTCTAAAAGTGTATTATCTTAATTCTAGTCCATCTCTGGGTAATTCATCAAAATAAAGCTAATATTCTACTCCTCCATCTCTAGATAATTCATCAAAATAAAGCTAATATTAATTGTTGCTTGAAATGTATGTTGATCATCTAAAAAACATAGTACACTGCAGTCACTTTTAAATCTTGATTGCTCTTGTTGAATTAATGAACTCGGGTAGGTGAAAGAATTTGGCTTCTGCATAAGGAATGCCTAATTTTTTTGTAGTCAAGGAGCATGTATAGTTGTGTAGGAAAATTGAATTAGTTGAGACAATGCATTACAGGAACATATGTAATTTACACAATGCATCACAAAATCATTGTACTTAGCATTGGCTAACTATAATATAAACCCAAATAAATCCAGATTTACCTCAAAATGTTGCGGTGAGAAGTGAGAGTTCTCCACTTTAGGTTATGTCATCCTAAGGTGCTGCTAAATTAAATGGAAGGATCTTATCAAAATTTTAGGAAATAGAACGGAGTCCATGTGAAACCAATTCAAAGAAATGTTAGGGAAGAAGAAACCCACCCAAATAGAAATGAAGACGAAAGGAAAACAGAACTGAAATGTCAATAGTTTACCCATTAATCAACCATTATTGAAGATACATTTATAGCACCAGTCCTTTGGAATTCCGGCAGAGGAGTTGAACCGGTAAATCCTAATATCCACACACAATTAATATGTAATTAAAACACACTTAATCATAAATATAGAAATAGTAAAATACAAAAAAGGGCAGCAGGAAAAGTAAGGGAGGAAATTCATCGAGAGCCTTTTTAGTCACCCAAAAAGTGAGAAAAGACCAAAAAAAGCCAAAAGGAGCAACCACATTAATCCTCAATTTGGCTTTTAAGTAATTTCCATAGCCACTAAAAATAATATATAGTATATATGTAATAAAACATAATTAATCATAAATATAAAAATAGTAGAATACAAAAAAGGGCAGCAGGAAAAGTAAGGAAGGAAATTCATCGAGGGCCTTTTTAGTCACCTGAAAAATGAGAAAAGACAAAAAAAAAAGCCAAAAGGAGACACCACATTAATCCTCAATTTGGCCTTTAAGTAATTTCCATAGTCACTAAAAATAATATATAGTATATATTAGAGTTGTAACTTGTAACTTTACTTGGTTAACAGAATTTTACCCTATTTATTTTTTACACTTAGTTGCTACCTCTACAATTGCCTTTTAAATTTTCACCAGTCCTTCATATCAAGGCAACCCATATCACAGGGTTTAAATCGAAGTTGCATAAGTGAATGGACATATAAGGTATATAAAACCAAGGCACGCAGAATGAACAAGTTATTCTCATCATGTAGCACTCGAATAGTCAAAGCAAGGCATAGAGCTATCAAATCAATTCCAACTTTCACTGACCGCCCAACCAGAATCGATGGGAATGTCGACCACAATAATATGCAAAGCATAAGAGGTATTGAGTAGCCCACATAGTCACATCCCAATGCTTGATAAAATTGCAGTATGAAAATACAGGTGACCAATGAGGAGCGATACTATGGGACAATTTCTGCCTACCCATCCAGTAGACATCATCCTAATAGCAGTGTTGAGTATACCCCAATTGCCTAACTAAAGGCCCTAAGAAAGCAAACTCAAAGGACATAGCCATAAGGCCCCAGGAGCCAATATGGGTCGTACGACCCTACAAGGCCCACCAAAGCCAAAGCCCATACATTAGGCCTCACGCACTCCAATGCCACACGCTTCGGACCCTAAGCGGGTCAACGCGCGGGTCTAGCAACCCGACTGCTCCCACGTGTGAAGGTAACCGCATTTCACACCCTATAAATACCCTCGGATTACCCTATTTGGAGGTATGATTTCTGACCCTACTACTTTACAACACTGAATCCTGTTATTCCTTACCTTTAAGGGAATCTGACTTAAGCATCAGAGTGCTAACGCAGGGCATCCCCCTGCCACTCAGGTGTTCATTGTCCTGCAGATCATCATTCTAGGGATCAGTGCCCCCGAGTGGTGCCCTAATCTAGAGCGATCTCATTAAGGCATCAACATTGGCGCCGTCCGTGGGAAATCAGAACAAAAAGCTATGACTACTTTTAGAGCTAGCGTACTGAGCGCCCCTCCCCCTGACAAGGAGGACGAGCGACGCGAAAATCAAAATGCTGAGAAAAACATCAACCCTGAAACTCCTGGACATCCACAAGAGAAAATACATGGCAAAGAAACCAGTAAAGTTAAGTCTAAGAAGGACATTTTCACCAGAACACATATCTCTTCACATACACAAAACAGGCTGTGGCCATACATGGAGAAGGGCGATGGCTCAAAGCAAGCATCGAAGAGACCGCTAGATCGAGAGGATGATGCGGAGACGCGTGAGCGTGTCTCGGGTTTGCAGCTTGGGGGGCACGGCCCCATCGAACCCGTTGGTTCGGACGCTGCAATCACAAGTATCCTTCTTGATCAGATAGAGGAAGAGCGGGAGGCAAAGCTCAAAGCCACCCGACAAGCCGTAAACTACCATGAAAAACACAAAAGAGACAAAAATAGAATTGCTGAATTAGAGGCGATGCTAGCCAAAGCAAGGTCCCAGAACCTTCCCCCAGAGCAAATGGAGAGATCCAACACACACCCCACACATAGGGATAGGACTGAGCGGCCAAGGGACACTGTGCGACGCTCGAATGTCTGGGAAAGGAACAAACGGCTGCACGGAGATGCTGACCAGACCTATGTTAACAAGTCCCGCCGCTACGGTGATGAGTGAAGTGTGGTTAGTGCCTATCAGTCAAATGCGGCTTTTAGGAGTCACAGAAATCCCAGGGCAGAGCCTGAATGTTCTGCCAGAAATTCTTCGTTGCCAGGAAGAAGGAGGGAGAGCGTATCGCAGCGAACAGCTGACAGACAGCAAAGAGAAAGCCTGACCGAGAACGTACCACAAAACCCGAATGAAACAGTGGCAGCCCCACTGCAAGAAAAAATTGACAAACTTGAACGAAAAATCATCGAGATGGAGGAAGGTGTACGCCGAGAGCGTGAAGCAAGAGCCAGGGGTGATGCAGATGTTTGGGAATCTATGAATTCCCAAAGTTGCCCCTTATCAGTCGAGATTCAAAGAGAGAGAGCCCCGCCTAATTTCAAAATACCGAAGATGAAGTACAATGGGACAGAGGACCCTAGGGAACACCTTTCCCATTTCAAGGCAACCATGCAGATGCAGCTGACTACGGATGCCATGTATTGCAGAGCCTTCCCTCTGACACTCGTCGGACCAGCTCTAACTTGGTATCACAAGTTGCAAAATCTCTCCATCGCGAGTTTTGAACAGCTAGCCAGGCAATTTCTGTCAGGTTTTTACAGCCGTATGGCGGTAGGAAAGACAAACTTGCACCTCATAAGTATACGACAAGGATTGGAGGAACCCTTAGAAAGCTATTCCAAACCCTTCCAGAACGCCTGCATGGAGGTGGAAGGAGTACCCGAATCGGAGATTGTCCAAGCCTACACAATAGGGCTCAACAAAGAGAACCAGAAGTTGTTCTATTCTATTCTCGAGTCGAAAATCACAAGGCTTAAGGCATTATGGGACAAAGTGCAAATCTACATAGAGGGGGAGAGACAGACGAAATTGAAGGACTCCTTCTACGGGGAGATAGACAAGGCACTGAAGAAACAAGAAAGCAAACAGAAAGAAAGCAGGGAAGAGGACAACCATAACAGACCTCGATCCCCTAGAAGAGGGAAGAGCTTTAAAAAAGGGCTCAGGCATAACGCCCCGAACAATGACAAGTCCCGATGTGAATATAAGCCCCAATTCGAAACCTACACCCCATTGAACAATTCCAGAATGGTGATCCTTCATAATATAAATACCAGAGATGAAGTCAATAAGATAAAATGGCCAGCGCCTCTTAAGCCAAATCCCAAATTACAGAGAACCCGGAAAAGATGTGTTTTTCACCAAGATTTCGGCCATACGACAGAAGAATGTAAGCATCTAAAGGATGCATTAGAAGATCTGATCAGGAGGGGATACCTGAGGGAGTACATCAGAAGAGAAGAAGGCGAGCGCCCAGCCAGGCCGATTCAGAATCGATTAGGGCCACAAGCCAACAATGGCGAGCCACCACAAATTATGGGCTATGTTGCAACCATAATCGGGGCCACCGAAAGTTGGGCTACGTCTGAAAGGAAGAAAAAAACACACCTCCGACAGGTCATGTCTCTGCACCACGGCTGTACGCCAGTCCAAAAGGAAGAACCATCATGGGAAATCACTTTGAACAGCCGTGAAGTCGTAGATGCGGACGACGACGGTAATGATCCAATCGTTGTAAAGGCGGTAATAGGAAATTTCATGGTGAGCAGAATCTTGATGGACAGCGGAAGCGCAGTAGATTTCCTGATGTATGAAGCCTTCCAGACTATGAATATCCCGCACTCAAAATTGACTCCCTCTGACCCAATCTACGGTTTCAACCTCACTCCGAACCCAACCAAAGGCATGATCGAGATCCCTATCTACATGGGTGATGGACCTAACAAACTCAATATCCTCCATAAATTTGTTGTGGTTGACTTGCCTTCCACATACAATGCCCGAATAGGAAGACCACTCATGAAGATAGCCAAGATGGTGGAATCGGTTAGCTGCCTGACGGTCAAGTTCCCCACACCAACATGCATAGGGTACATGAGCTCAGATAAAGTAGTATCTCGGAAGTGCCACTTAGCGTCACTCACACTTCCCAAAAAGGGAAAAAGAAGGGTAGACATCGATGAATGGCTGGAGGAAGATGCAGCTGGGGGGCAACCCCACCCAGCAGGAGAAACAAGTGCCATGCAAGTATGTGCCCTTGCCAAAGACATGAGAGACAAGAAGATAAAAATACCAACTTATGACACCCCCCAAGCGGAAATAGCAATCAAGCTCGAAAGACAGATCAGGAACAGACCAGACCGCCAAAAAGTCTATCAAGGTGGTCCTACGAATAGACATCGAAGACGGTGTCACTCAAATCAGTTCCACATTAACCTCGGCCGAACAACAAGTGCTTTCAAAGTTTTTACAAGAGAATGCAGACGTGTTCGCATGGTCACCTGATGAGATGCCAGGAATACATCCGGATGTGATCAGCCACAGGTTGAACGTAGACCCAATGTTTAAGCCGGTCAAACAGAAAAAACAACTGCACGCCCTAGAAAAAATTCAAGCAATCCGAGAAGACGTAGACAAGCTTCTAAAGGCAGGATTCATCAGAGAAGTTCAATACCCAGATTGGGTGGCGAACGTGGTAATGGTCAAAAAAGCAAACGGAAAGTGAAGAATGTGTGTCGATTTTACCAACCTCAACAAAGCCTGCCCAAAGGATAGCTTCCCATTGCCATTTATAGACCGATTGGTAGACGCTCCAGCAGGCCACAAACTCGTAAGCTTTATGGACGCCTTCTAAGGATACAATCAGATCCTGATGGACCCAGTAGACGCCGAGAAAACCACTTTCATTACCAAGTACGGATTGTACTATTATAATGTTATGCCATTTGGTCTCCAGAACGCAGGAGCAACATACCAGCGCCTGGTAAACAAAGTCTTTAAGGACCAAATAGGTAAATCAATGGAGGTATACGTAGATGATATGCTTGTAAAAAGCCCGAACATGGAGCAACACTTGGAAGACTTGGCAGAATGCTTCAAGTATCTTAGGGCGTATAATATGAAACTGAACCCGACTAAGTGTACCTTCGGAATGGAGGCGGGAAAGTTCCTGGGCTTCATCGTATCCAATAGAGGTATCGAGGCCAACCCAGAAAAGATCAAAACTATACTGGATATGCCCCCACCGAGTAAAGTAAAAGAAATCCGGATACTGACGGGAAGAATTGCAGTCTTAAACAGATTTGTATCTAAGTCAGCAGAACGGTGCCTGCCGTTCTTTAAGATTCTCAGAACCAAATCCCGTTTTGTATGGACACCGGAATGCTAGATAGCCTTCGATCAGCTGAAGGAGTACCTTACCTCTCGCCCTCTCTTGAGCAGGCCCGAGCCTAATGAGGAACTATACCTGTACTTAGCTGCAGCAAACGAGACAATCGCTGCTGTGTTAGTCCGAGAGACTGATCAAGGCCAAGTACCGGTCTACTATGTGAGCCGAACGCTACAGGAGGAGAAGGAAACTACAGTAAGATAGAAAAGGTGGCGTATGCCCTTATAATGGCTTCCAGACGGCTGCGCCATTATTTTCAGTCCCACAGGATCATTGTATTAACAGACCAACCCCTCAAGGAGGTACTGCAGAAGATGGATTCATCTGGAAGACTGCTGAAATGGAATATAGAGCTGAGTGAATTCGACATCGAATACAGGCCAAGGAAATTAATCAAAGCACAAACTCTGGCTGACTTTGTGGCCGAGTGCACGTTCCCAGTTGACAACGAAAATCCACCCAAATAGATAGAGCCGCAAGAAGGAGCAGAAGCTGGGCATCCCCCAGAAAGTAGAGCTACTGGGCAACCCCCAAGTCAAACCATCACCGAGCATCCCTCGGTTGAGAAAGCAGCGGCAGACAAAACCTCCACCGAGGAATGGTGCATATTCGTGGATGGGTCATCTACCAAGGACGGGTCCTGCGCAGGGGTACTTTTGGTATCCCCAGAGAAAGAAGAGTACCAGTACTGCCTCACATTCGGATACCCACTCTCAAACAACGCCGCCGAATATGAAGCAATGGTAGCTGGATTGGGAATGGCTTTACAGCTCAAAGCAGACCCCATAAAATTACACACGGACTCTCAGTTAGTTGCCCAGCAAGTGATGGGTAAAATCCAGGTGAAAGAACCGAGCTTGATACAATACCATCAAAGGGTGAAAACACTGTGGGGCAAGTTTAAGAAGATTGAGGTCATACATATCCCAAGAGCAGACAATACCAGGGCAGATGCATTGTCGAAACTAGCATCCTCAAATTCAACAGCAACTAGAGGGAAAGTCTTCATGGAATATATAGAAACTCCATCCTCTACAAGACCTTTGCAGATATGTTGCATAGAAGAAGAGACGGAGGTATCATGGAAAGACGAAATCGAGAAATATCTGAGGGGGGAACTCTTACACCTATCCCCAAGAGAACAAGCAACCCTTCAGCGACGCGCGACAATGTACATCCTGGTTGACAACACGCTCTACAGAAAATCATTCACTCACCCACTCCTGAGGTGCCTGAATGATGATCAGGCAAACTATGTCTTGCGAGAAATACACGAAGGAGTATGTGGTAACCATGCGGGCGGAAGGACACTGGCACAGGTAGCCTTACGACAAGGGTACTATTGGCCGACAATGAAGGCAGACGCCCAAAACTTGGTCAAGAAGTGTGACAATTGCCAAAAATTCGCAAAGGTCCCAAGACTACCTACGGAGGAGCTAAATGTGGTCAAAGCAGCTTGGCCGTTCGCCATGTGGGGGCTTGACATCATAGGCCCCTTCCCAAAGGCGCCTGGGAAAAAGAAGTACGCTATAGTAGCATGCGACTACTTCACCAAGTGGCCAGAAGCTGAACCACTGTCCAAGATAAACAAAGAGGCGGTAGAAGACTTCATATGGAAAAATATTGTAACGCGTTTTGGCATCCCCAACGCTATAATCTCTGATAACGGCCTACAGCTGCAGGCCAAACATATCAAGCGCTTCTGCAAGAAATTCCACATCAGGATGGTAGCCAGTGCAATAGCATACCCCCAGACAAATGGCCAAGCTGAAAGTACAAATGGAAAGATCATGAGAGCCATCAAGAAAAAGTTAGAAAAAGCAAAAGGGAAATGGGTTGAGGAGCTTCCAGACGTCCTATGGGGAATCAGGACGACATTCCACAGTGGAACAGGAGAAACCCCGTTTAATCTGGCATACGACACTGAGGCAGTAATCTCTGCTGAGATAGGAGCTCCGACCTTCAGGACGGCATACTTTAACCAAGACACTAGTGAAGAGGGACTTCGAACTAACCTGGACCTGTTGGAGGAAACAAGGGCGGTCGCCCAAATCAGACAAGCAAACAGGTCCCAGCAGGTAGCCAGATATTTCAACAAAAGAGTGAAGAACAGACAATTCCAAATTGGTGACTTAGTACTCAGAAGCTGCGAGGCAAGCTGGCCCACGACCAAGAGAAGAAAGCTATCTCAAAATTGGGAAGGACCATACCGAGTGGTAGAGGTTCTAGGCAGAGGAGCTTACAAACTCCAAACTATGAAAGATGCGGCTGTCCCTAGGGTCTGGAATGCTCGCCACCTAAAGAAGTATTACTAGTAGGAGTATAGCAACAAACATTTTCTTTTATGTTTAAGTACATTTCCATATCAACAAGTTTTGTAAAGAAAGGGGACTCACCCCAACACTTCAAATGTATACAAAGCATACCATTCAAACCTAAATCAGTAAAAATTCATAAATTTTCAAGTCCAACTATAATTACACAGAATAAAGTTTGAAGGAATAAAGAGAAGTATACAAAAAGTACCCCCATGTACAAATGGCATACCGCCAATACAAAGCCCTCCCATAAGGGGGAGGAAGCAGAGGCCCATAAAGGAGCCTCTGTTAAACGCGATAAGCCATAAAGGCAAGCCACAACCTTATAAAGGATGGCCGAAGAGCGTTACGTAAGAGTCTTAGATAATCATAACACGTACGAAAATCCAGAAGGAAAACTCACCAATGTGACGTACGATAGAGCCTATATGAAGGCCCAAAAATCCATAAAAGAAAAAATAACTGAGGCCAGAATGGACTCACGCTAAAATCTCAAAACGAGATTCTGCGATCGAGACCGCGGGATGCTAGCCACCAAAAGCGTACGATAATGGTTGGAAAAACTGACCCCCCAAAGGGGCGTGCGACAAAATCTAGCAAAATTGCTAGACATAACTAAATTAAGGCAAAGCATCGATGCATGATGAAAGCCATCATGAAATCAGAAAGGGAGCATAGAATAACATCTATGGAAATACTTATGATACAACGTCAATAAGTAAAAAGATGATAAGACTAAAATTAAAACCCCTCATACGAAGGGGACTGTTCATTACAAAGTTTGGATTTCAAAGAAAACAGGGAGCCCGCCACAAGGGCATTTGGATTTTCCATAACGGGAACATACAAAAAAGGAAAAAAGACAGTGGGACAAGTGTCCAAAATTAAATGCATAAAACTTAAAGATTGTTTTCAGATTCAGAAATTTTGCAGAGGAGTCTAGGCTCATGGTTGGGCAGGCTCATCATTAGGCGGGGCGACGTCATTTGGATGAGGAGTAGCAACTTCAGGACGAACAGCATCCTCGGGCTCAGCAGTGGCTTCTTCTATGGGAACGACAGCAAAGGATTCAATATCCAAGGAGTCCAAGCTCTCCATAAAAGTTGGATGTGCTGACCTCAAATGATACAGCAACTTGTTAACAGCATCTCGCCGAGCGTCAACAATGGAGTCGGCCATATCAGCTGCATCTTTGAGAGCCTCATCCTTAGCTGCCAAAGCTTAGGAAAAATTCTGCTCAGTCTCTGACAGCTCTCCCTAAAAGAAAAATGGAATGAGTTAATAGCAAGTGAAAAACCAAAACCTATGGACAGACAGTCAGAGAATACCTCAAGCACCTCAATTCTTGATTGTCGTGCGCCCAAATCCTGCACATCCCGATTGTACTTCTCCTCCAACTGCAGGAAATTCTTCTCCACCTCCGCATAATCTTTCTTCAACAGCTCCAGGTTCTTTTCAGCCGCAGATCGGAGGCCCGTTTCATCTTCCCAACGCCGCTCAAATTGATCCCTAGTCTCCCTGACGACCTTAATGTCTTCAGCGATCAGATCCCTAGCTTGCTCGGCCCTGACAACCTTGTCTTCAGCAATCTTCACAAGCTCCTTATACTTGGCTACCTCATTTCTGAGACCCTTCACTTCGGCGCTGGTAGCGGAGCACGGAGCGTGCGTTAGGAGGAATTTGCGAAGTCAGGTTGCTTCAGCTTGAGGTGATCGAAGTGGCGGTCAAAGTCAGAGCGAGCCATAGCCATAACCTGGAATAATTGCGAAAATAAGTATAAGACCTGGAAGACAAAGTAAACGCTGCGAAAATTTGAAACATGCGATCTTACATTGCAGACGCCAGCGTAATTCATAGCCACGCGCTCACACTCTTGCAAGGCCTCATAAGTTTCGAGATCAGCCCTCTCGCCAAAGTAAAGACCGTTCGCCATCAGGGCCCCCATTACGTCAGGCAAAACAGGCCGATCGCCCAATCGCTTGACCTTCGGGCGAACGACCTGTTAATAAGGCCAGCAAAATATCCAGTGGCCCCACCAGCAAGGGGATGACTTGTTCTAGCAGATGGGGAGCTTGACCTACCACGCTCCGCAGTCGACCGACCACCGATAGGCTGAGTGGCACGACCACGCGAGGGAGTAGCCCCACGACTCTGAACAGCTCTCCCGGTACCCCCACTTGGAAGGGCAGGAGCCGCGCCACGGCCTGGAGGGGGAGAATGTTGAATGATGGCAGTCGGAGGAGCAGGCAGAGGATGAGGAGGCTGAGAAGCCCCATGACCTTGGCCCTGTGGACCAGAGGCAGCCCCACCGGGAGTGCTGCTGTTCGCCCCCGTTTTCCTTCTCTTGTTAACAAGCTTCTACCAGACAGGAGTTTGTTGACTGGACATAGCCTCAGCCTCAGAAGCAATTTGAGCAGTAAGAAGAGCAGTATCACCTTCCCCACCTGCAAAACAAAAGGCGACAGTTATAACCTTAAAAGGAAATGCACAAAAGAGGAGCGGGTCTAGGAAACACCACTACAGTCGAACGAAGAACCTTAAAAGAAAATTCGAAAGACTAAAAAAAGCAACCATCAAGATTTATTAAACCAGGCACGTTCGACGTAGGAGGGAGCCCCCGACTCCGCATGTGAGCATCATGAAGACCTTTAAGCGCCATATAACCCTTACCAGCCCCATGACCTACAGGCGCAGCAACCTCAAAGAGCATAGGCACAGTCTCATCAGCAACACCCATTCCAATACCTTCCTCCTGACCACCTTCTCCCCCCTCCCCACCATCAACATGGCCGTCCGACCCAGAAGGACTGTCAGGAATAAAAAGCTGATGCGGCCACGCGCTCTCCTCACTAACTAATACCCCACCTCTCCACTCCTTGATCACATATGTGACAACTTCTCTATTAGGCAAATACATATGGCCACGCTCCCCAACATTGTTAACTATGACCATCTCATCGCCGAAAGGAAGCGGTGTCACAGGAAGAAGCTGAGGTGCAGGTATCTCCCTCTTGGGAACCCCAGTGGGAAGTGGAGAAAGCCCACTCAAAAACAACCGAGTCCGGTTAAGGAGACTAACAAGGCTATGCTCCACACACTGCAAGTATTTGGCTTGGAGCTTCATTTCATCAGTCAAAATCATATTTTCCTTCTTGTTCAGACTGCTGATGACTTTTGAATCATGGAACACCCACTTCGTCTGGAAACCCCACTCCAACTCATCATTTATTTCAACGGCAAAAAACTGCGGCTTCCAGTTGTGGTTGCTGCTCGCTCCAGCCAGAGGGCTTCGACCACCCCTACTATTTAGAGAGTACCAACACTTCCCCTTCTTCGAAATAAGAAAGCGCTCTCTGATTACATCAACCTCAGGTTTCCACCCTTGATAAATACAACATTGGACGTACGATGTCAGCATTTGAAGGCTGTTCGGAAGAAGCTGGGTAAGAGCCACTTTGTAATAATCGGTAAACTCGACGAAGAAAGGGTGGGCAGGAAGACGGAAGCCGTCGTCAAAAAACAGCTTGGGAAACATGACGCGGCGTCCGCCTTTAGAGATACCGTACAATCTCTCATCCCGAGTAGCGTACGACGCCTTATACCCATAATAGCGGGATAGCCCAGCATAACAGCAAGTGAGCCGAAGGGCACTTCGCTGTTTCTCCCAGTCGGCCAAATCAGTCAGATAGCAGGAGATGAGGTTTGTACAGTCTGTGAAGGTCACACGGCACATTTCCTCGTACTCGTGATAACTCGGATCAGGTAGAATAGCACCAGATACACTGGTAAGGTTGCCAGAGTAGGCCCTCTCGGCAGTGGGGATGAAGTTACCTTCAACGAGCCGTGCAGGACACACCCAAATACCAGGGTCCCCAGCTGGTGCCACCTCCTGATTTTGAATATCCTCCCCAGCCACTTCTCCCTCAATGGGGTCAGGAACCCCAACAACCTCATCAAGCCCCAACACCCCCATCCCCAAATCAGCCAGACCCCGAAATATAGGATCCTCCCTCTCGCCACCCATACTTCCGCTCCCACTACTGGTCTGACGTACACCCTCGCCGTCTAGAGTAGGACGATAGGCCTCATCGTCCGACATCCGAACTAAAACAACTAAACCTAGAAACACAAAAAAGGCTGAGTAACAAGCCAAACTTACCGAGAGTTGTACTCTCAACGCTAGACAGACTAATTTCAGGAACGGCAAGCTCTAGAGCAGGTGGCACAAAGGGCTCAAGGGAAGAATCAGAGGAAGACGATGAAGAAGAAACAGAAGGATGAGAATCGCTACTGACATCGACGATAAGAGGTTCCGGCGGGACAAGAATCCGGACCGAAGAACTAGAGTCGCTAGAAAACGCCACCGGAAAAATCAGTTTCGGATGGAAAAGTTGCCAGAGGAAAAAGAAAGACAACACAAACAATAAAATCTACAGTCAAAATGGGATAAATCAAATAAACAATCGAGAAACAAACGAATTTTATGCGAAAATGAGGAAAAAACTATGGGAATTTGACAGAACCTTGGAGAAGAGAAAAGGAATGACAGAGAGAACTTCTTGATTTCAGTTGAGAAACTGAAAAAGAAGACAGAGAGGAAGAATTTATAGGGAGAAGAAGACATCAAGGAGCGGGAAAACGAAAAGACGCCCCTCCTCGAAAACCGGCGAAAACTTAAAAGCCAACAATGAACGCTTGACAGGTGGCAAAAAGTGGAGAAACTTTTCGGATTCCAGAAGGCAGAAAGGCAACCGTCAGAAACCGAAAAGACGTTAAACCAACTGTTAACAAGGGCATACGACCTGCCCATCTAAAAGAAAAAACCACCCACACAAGACCGTGCGGCCTTAAGCCAGAACGCAAAACAAACTACAAAAGAGCCGTGCGGCCAAACCGCCCAACGAAATATACAAACGCAAAGCCGCCAACTGTAGACCAAAAGGCCCAATTTCAGCAGATTATGGGCCCAAGGAGAGGGGATAACAAGCCAGACCCAGGAAAAAGCAGAATCAAACAGAAGCCCAATAAAAAAACCCTAGATTTTAGGAGGGAAACGAAGCTTTGAATCTCGAAAACTTAACCGCCAGAAAACCCCTATAAATAGGGACACAAACTAAACAAGTTGGCGACATTTTCATCAAGACCCCTTAGTCATTTCTCAGACCCAGAAAAAACTCTTTCTCTGACCTTCTCCTTTCGAAAACTGAAAAACATGGATAATCTACCCCCACTACCAGCGATCCACTTCTTCGACGAAGTGCTGCTGCGATCAGAATCCTCGAGGGGATAGTAGGGATAGTCCATCCAAATAGACATTGTCTTCCGATGGACTTGATGATGAAGGACCTTTGCCGGCTGTACATAGGAAGAGTCGGCATCAACGACATGGAAGCAGCGAGACATCTCCACGCTTGGCTGGGAATGGAAGGATTCCCCCCGTCACCCGAAGAAGTGATGGATGCTCTGCAGCAGAGGGACCTCGAGGAAGAGCTGATGGCCCGCGGGCTAATGCATAAGGTACCAAGAGAATTACCCCTGACATTCGAAGAAATACCGGAGCCAAACCCAACACTGGCGGTGGAAGAAGGAGGCCCCCCGAGAAGAGTCACACTCAACAGCAGCGAACTGCAAGTAGTAACCATCGAAGCTACAGCAACCCAATGCTTCACTGTAGAATCAAGCTCATGGGCAATCCCACGCAGGGGACTTATGAAGCACCGGTTGCAATTCCAGGCAACACCAGACAACCCGGAAACCATACAGGAAAGGATAGACTGGCTGGCTTGGCGCTATAGTTTGAGACGTCCCATTATCGCCTCTCCAATGAAAATGGTTGTCTATAACGCCAGAGGAGCTGCGAACCCCGGCTTCCATGAAGCTATAGAACAGCTAAGAGGCGATCATGAGCCTGACCTCCTTATAGTTACAGAAACTAGAGTCTCTGGCGAAAGAGCCCGAAACATCAAAGACCAACTGGCACTAGAAGGAGAATACACCATTGAGCCGGACGGCTTTTCCAGAGGAATCTGGTTCCTATGGGACCACGAAGAGTGGGAGGCTGACCTAGTCAGTATATATAAGCACGAGATAATTCTCGAGTTCAAGCCTTCCCTCCTGCGCCTACTCTCAATAAATCACGACCGCAACATCTGAGAACAGGCAAGCAATCTACTCAGCAAAGAACCAGTTATATCCCTTTCATGTATTTGTCGCCTTATTTTCATTTTCAAAATATTTAAATATTTCAATAAAAATATGGTTATCAAATGCTTCGGTAAAGCACGACACCAAAATGTGGGCATCCCCACATCAACAAAGGCACACGGTCGAGCATCCCTCGGCTGAATGGGTAAGCGGGCAGCCCCCGCCAAAACAAGTAAATGAGTACAACCCAATCGTACGACCCAGGAGGCATCCCCTCCTATATATGT
>AWUE01018896.1:0-26095 GCA_001974825.2 Corchorus olitorius
CAGTCAAAAATGGCAAACTCCCACCCACTCGCCCGCGGCTGGTATAAAAGGGAGTCGTTCGTCCGGTCACTGTATAACCACCCTCACGCCTGGGGGGCAATTGTTGAGTATACCCCAATTGCCTAACTAAAGGCCCTAAGAAAGCAAACTCAAAGGACATAGCCATAAGGCCCCAGGAGCCAATATGGGCCGGACGACCCTACAAGGCCCACCAAAGCCAAAGCCCATACATTAGGCCTCACGCACTCCAATGCCACACGCTTCGGACCCTAAGCGGGTCAACGCGCGGGTCTAGCAACCCGACTGCTCCCACTTGTGAAGGTAACCGCTTTTCACACCCTATATATACCCTCGGATTACCCTATTTGGAGGTATGATTTCTGATCCTACTACTTTACAGCACTGAATCCTGTTATTCCTTACCTTTAAGGGAATCTGACTTAAGCATCGGAATGCTAACGCAGGGCATCCCCCTGCCACTCAGGTGTTCATTGTCCTGCAGATCATCATTCTACGGATCAGTGCCCCCGAATGGTGCCCTAATCCAGAGCGATCTCATTAAGGCATCAACAAGCAGCACCAAAAAATCCAACAAAGCTCCAGAAGAAGGCGACTGTTCTTGCCACATAGAGCATCATATATCATGCTTAATGCAGATTAATTACAATATTGATTAATCAATTCAACACAGACTAAAGCAAGTTGATGGGGTAACTTGACCTCACCTGACCCATTAAAATTTAAGGTTCTTTATGGCGGTGGGTTAAATGATGGATGGTATATACACAAATCATAATCTAATCCCAACCCTAAACATACCCTAAATCTCTTTGATCGCATTACTATTACTAATTAACTTAGGGTAAATTAGATTTACTACATTGAAAAATTCTGACTATGCCACAAACGCAAAGAAACATTCTTTGTCCTGATATTAAGTTTAAGTTTAGCACAAGTATATTTGTTTGAGAAGATAAAGAAAATGAAAGATTATTGAATGGTTGTAAAATTAAGCATACATCAACATATTCATTCGGAAAACGAATGAAGAGGAAAAGAAAAGTGTATCGTATGGAGGACCTCTGAACGGTATTCTCTGAGTTTCATCGGCCAAGGGAGAGTTGCAGGATTTAGGCGTCTCATTATATGATTTCACTCCAAGATAACTTCTCCAATTCCTGCTGTCTTCGATTCTATGCTTCTTGATTGTTGCGAGACTAAGTAGCATTAGGGGTTTTCTCCTAAGTATTTTTGTTGGCTTGACTAATTGACTAAGGGTATTACTCAATTTTACTTAAAAATATACTAATAGTTCAATGAGTAATGAGTAATGCTACTTGTCTCGCCTAATTTTACCGTCTAATATCCAGCTTGATGCATCATTGGAAAAAGCCACTATAATTTCTAAAACCATGTTCAATAATATCCTGATATCAAGGATTTACCTCAGAAAAAAAAAAAATCAAGGATTTATCATGTAAACTCCCCTTACGTAACTATGGGCTAAACCTATAATTAAGTTCACCTTAATTATTAGGCGGGATAGCATGCAATAAAATCAATCGGGGCAAAAAGTATTTTCCTAGTTCAGTCTAATATAGTGTTAAATAGATCACAAAGATTAATAATTTTAAAACATATTCTAATTTAAGAAAAATTATACAATTTAGTGGAGTTTAGCAGGCTACACATGCATATGATTTAAGGTTGACATGTGTCATTTAGAGAATAGTTTTTAACTTTAAAAACAAAATTAATTATAATAGTTTGGACATGTGTCAACATTTTAATCCGCTTATGAAGTTCAAAATTTACACCGACAATGTATTATATAACTTATTTATCTATTTAAGGATTTATATATAATACACCGTCAGTGGAGTTTAGCAGACTACACATGCGGGGGTTAAGGGTTGACATATGTCCTTAGGGAATAGTTTTAAAAACAAAACTAATTTTGAAAAGGAAAATTATTCAATACACCGTAAGTGGAGTTTAGCAGACTACATATGTCGGTCCTGAAGGGTGACTAGTGACATTTGTCCCCTAGGGACTAGATTGAAATATTTAAAACTTAATTAATTCAAAGAATGAACATGTGTCAACTCCACAACCCGCTTGTGGAGTCCACAATTTACACCGTCAGTGTATCAAATAATTACCCTTCTGAAAACGGGTATGTGTCAACTCCTCTCCCGCTTGTGGAGTCCAAAATTTATACCACCAGTATATCAAATAATTATCCTGTGTTTAATTAAGTTTTGAAAAACATGATTTCGGCTTCTTTTTTTTTCCCTTTTCATTATCTTTAAAACCACGTCGTGTCGGAACCCACTTTTATTTATGTAATGGGCTAATGGCGTTGGGATTTTGATGATACTTCATATATACTAGGTTTTTTTGCCCGCGCTTCGCTGCAGATTCTTCATGGTTGATGAGGTGCTTTTGGTCATTGTAATAATTTCATCATATTCATCAATGTAATACTTGAAATATATAATTTTATTACTCATTGTTGATTTAGATTATAGTCCATCTAATTTAGTGGAATTGGGAGGTTTTTTGAGCAAAATGATTAAATTATAGTTCATTTTAGAGCAACATGATTACATTATATTATGGGACTAAATGAGATTATTATATGACTTGCATATGGGTTGATTATTATATGATTAACCTATATAGATTTGCATATTGGTTGATCTTGGTTAATTGTTGATTGCTACGGGCAAAATATCTCATTATAATTTTAAGGTTATTTAATTTAGCTAATTTTATCCTATTATATTTCGATTCATTCGTGATTACATATTTGGTCATATTTGATCATTGAAAATGGTTAGATTATTTTTTTTCCCATTTTCTTTTGCATGTGAGTCGGTATGGACCCTTTTTATTTTGTTGGGGCTTTGGTTAGTTGTTTTTCATGGTTGGTGAGGTGTTGTTGGTCATTGCAATAGTTTCGTAATGGTCATGATTTAGGAATTTTTAATGCATACTAAGCAGTGTCACAGACTAAATTAAGCAAGGTATTAACAAATTAAATCAAGAAAAATCAAGTAAGCTCTTAACATGAACAAAATAAAGATTTGAAGTAGTAAACTGGCATCCATAGATATTTTAAGCAGCTGGTAGGTATTTGCCATAAGCAACATGATGATGTTACACTGAAAATAGAAAAGAAAAACACAAAATGGAAGATTAGTTTCAATTTCAGGGACAGTGATGAATGTTGCCATTCATTTATCATCAAGAGGTTCTTCAACTGCTTAACTTGAGTAGTTAGATAGGGTATTTTACATAAGCAAAAGGATATTGATCAATGTTTCCATTCACTCGTCATCATCAGATTCTTCTTGGATTGCTTCAATGTCAGCATCAAGTTCATAGCGCCCTTTGCTTATTATGTCAACTTCTGCATTGTTGTCATTCCAGAGCAACCATGATCCTCCACAAAAACAGACTGCATCAAGACTGATTTCTCAAAAGTGAGGCCATCCTTGACTCCTTGATCGCCTTTCGGAAACTCTGGTTTTAGTGACAATTGTAAAGTATGGTTCCTCCTGATAGTAAATAAGTTTGAATAAAATTAGTTAAAACTTGAACCATTTTGCTAATTTGAAGAAAAAGGATTATGTTTATAGATACGAATAAAGAGATGAAAGTTAGTAATTCTAGCCAACCATTCAAGCGTTAATTATCACGTGTATTACAACAAAGCAATAATGGCTTACACTCCCAAGTCCCAGCAGCAAGAAGAGTATTGAAGATAAAGGCTGTAAAGAGATTTAGAAGAATGGTAACATGCAGTGCTGCTCTGTCCTTTTTCTCTTAGTTACCTCTCCTATATACAAAGCCTTCAACTCCAACTTTGTTCTCTCACAACAACCTGTCAATAATTACATTGCATTGCCCCTCTCTACTAAGTGAATTTTCACCATCATTATAATCCAAAACCCCTCTCACTAAATGCTTCACCCACATTTATTTCATAGTATCAATTACTCCCTCCGTCCCATATTATCTGTCCCTTTTGGGTCAAACCAATCATACATTTGACCTCTAATTATAAAAAATATATATACAATCAAATTTTCAAAAAATATGTTTCGAAAAGTTTAAGACTTAACTTAATCAAAACATAATTTTTTAAAATTTATTTTTATATATATTTTTTATAATTAAAAGTCAAAGTTAGGAAGATTTGACCCAAAAGGGACAGATAATATGGGACTAAGGGAGTAGCTACTTATTTGATCATGATGAAAGTGTTGCAGACTTATAAAGCACTTGATGACTTCATATATATAAATGGTAATTAAAAAGCCTCTGGAAACTTACAATAGATAGTCATAGTAATTCTAAAGGCTCTATTCTTTTTCCTTTTTGTTCAGATAAAGGCTCTAATGCTATACATTAGCCAAATAGTAACCAATATAGACCAAGTTATTGATGAACTTAACATAGAGTTGATGGAATCTGGGGAGTATCAGTGAGCTTTTTATCAAGGAAAGGTATGAGATATAGGAATAGTCTTGGAATGACCTATGAACAGACAAAAACCAATATATACTGGCCCAAAAAGATCTTTTGGTTATGTTTCAATGGGTTTTTTTCTTTTTTCTACTTTGGGTGATAAAAAACACAAAACAGCTTTGGAAATAAAGGTTGGCCTTAGCCTTGGCCATAGGGGGGGTGTCACTTGACCTCAAAAGTCCATTTGGTGTAATTCCAGCATTGATCGAAGATGGTAAGGCTGTATAAAACATCATATGAATCCTATAGGTGAAAACATAGCTGCTGCTATGTTGATATTTCCACTCTGACCTTGACTAAAACTGGTCTCAAACCTGGCCTAGACCGACTACAAACTATTTGCCAGCAACTTACACCTTTCAAAGATCAACTTCACTCTATTTAACCGAAACTCTGGCCTTCAATCAGACTAAATAGATAAACAAACTATAAAATCCAAAACCCAAAAATTAAAAAAAGGATAAAATAACTAAGTAGACAGACTAACATTGAGATATAAAACCTTCTCATGTATGCCTGACTTAACAAAACAAAAACCAAAGATGAACTCCATTATATTCTAATACCGTAGGAAGCTAGTAAGTACGACAAAAAATAGAATGTATCAGCCATGTCGATAATATACATGTGTATATATAGCACTGACCTCCTATATATAAAATAAAAGTCTTATGCTTAAGGTGAACATGCAAAAAGGCATTGTTTGACTAAGCACTTACGTTGTCAGCCTTGGTTTTGGATTGAGCCAGTCAAGACCAGCTATCCCCCCCATTCACTCAATTCGTTGCATATCTGTTGTCTTTCCTGTGACCAATTCAGTTGAAGAATAAAATGCTTCAAAATCTAATCACAACTATTAACATATAATGAATGGGAAAACGAAAAAAAATTATAAGACATAGTAGTTACCTTTAGTTCTGAATCAAGTTTTCCTGCTAATGCTTGTAGTAGGGTGGTCTTGCCTGATCCTGGTGGGCCTAAAATTAGAGTCAATGTGGCAAAAGTTTTCTGTAATATTAATTTCCATGAAGCTACAAATAGACATTCAATTGGCATTTGGCGCAAAAAGATATATGCGTGATGATTCCATCGATTATTTACAGATGAGTATTAAACAATCAATTATCTAATCTAATTGATTAATCCATAACACAAACTTAATCAGAAAAATGAAGAAAATGCAATACTCACCGTGTTTGAAGGAGATACATCCTGCACTTATTGTTTGGCCAGAATCTGAAACTACATTAAGAGAAAAGAAAAATATCAAAGACAAGAACAATAAAGGTGATTTAGAAACTATGTTAAGCAGGAAAATGGAAAAGAAATTAAGCCATTATATGGCCTTCAAACAGCATTAGCAGGTGATTTTAACACTTATCAGGTGATTTTACCACTTATAAACACAAAGAATGTGAGATTTCCTAATAAGATTAAACATGCAACAAAGAATGTGAAATTTCCAAATAAGATTAAACAGCCAGGCAATCGAGATTTGAGAAATCACCTGGCACTTCTGGATTGTGAAATCCCTAACATTTTTAAATGGGTTCCAAACCTTCTGATGCATGTTCCCTTCTCCTTCCAGTTTTAAAAGGAAAGGAGATAAAAGAATCCAAAGACAAACCTGGCCGGCTGATTAAAAGCAATGAGACGGATTAATCCTTCTCCATGCAAAGAACAAACAAATGCTTAAAAACCCCAAGAAAAAAAGAGAAAAGATCGTGCAAAATTAGCAAGAAAAATATCTGGGAAAAGCATACAGATTCCGCAAGAGGAAATGAACAAAACCAAAATAGATGAAAGATAAAAGAGAGAAAGAGAGAGAGAGCATGAAGGAGAAATTAGCAAACATTACCTGTTGGGACTGAATCATTGAGAACAATCGGCCATGAAATGGAAATGGCAGAAGAATACAGCAAGCCAGAAAAAAAAAAACCGTAGAGAGGAAAGAAGAAGACTGAACCATAAACTGAAATAAATTAAAAAGAGAGTGAGACAGGAGGAGACTCTAGAAACTGAGTGGGAGAAGACAGAAAGTAAAAGGACTGAAGACCAGGTAGAAAAAGGAGAAGCCGACCAAAGAGAAAAAGGAGGAGGTTACGATTGGGGAAAGCAGCGGCAACAGAAAGAATTGCTCACTTCAAGGCTGCGTCGGTTTTGACCGACCAAGCTTATAAAGAAAAATATACTTAGTAAATATAAATACCCATAAAATTACACAGAAAAAAAAAAAAAAAAAAAAAAAAAAAAAACCCGGCCTACCCCCAAGATAATAACTCAAAGTCTAAACCCTAAAACTATGCATAAATCATGAGCCCACCATTTTTAATTAAGCCCAAGTAAAATAGCAAAGAATGATAAACCTAATCCAACCATAATTTAATTAATATAACTCTAATAGTATATTAAGTGATGTAATTTAACTAAATCTAAATCTGATTTAACCTAATAATAATAATTTAATAAGATAATTGTAGATAAATTTGTATATTAAGCGATATAATTCAACTAAACAATAATTTAATTAGTGCATCCTAAACCGAACTCAACCATAATTAAATCAATAAAAAAAATTAAGTCTATTTAAAGACCAAGCAATAAGATCAAATAATGGCTCAATGAGAAAAAAAATATAACTCTAATTTAACTCAACCATAATTTTAATTAATATATAACTCTAATGGTAGATTAAGTGATATAATTTAGCCAAATCTAAATCCGATTTAACTCAACTATAATTTAATAAAATAATTGTAGATAAATTGTAGATTAAGTGATATAATTCCACTAAATAATAATTTAATTAGTGTATCCTAAACCGAACTCAACCATAATTAAATCAATAAGAAAATTAAGTCCTGAGGCCATAAATCCTAGATCAAATGAATTATAATTTGAATGAAACTAACAATCATCATCATCATTCATAATGTCATTCTAATTTTTTTTGAAAGAACCCAACTATAATCACCACCCAAACAATTAACAAAAAAAAAAGTCTATGCTTAACATCAATTGAAAAACAAAAATAGACTATCATCATGATCATAAGTTAAATCATCAATAAAAAAACAACAATATCAACAATGAGTAACACAATTACCATATATAGCATGGCTATCCAACTAAGATAAACTCTAATAATGAAGAAATGATTCAAAGCATGATGACCAAATCAAACCAAAATTAAGCATGTACATGATAAATCTAGCCCAATCCAACTTAAGTAAGCACCATCTAAGTATGTTAAAACCTATACCAACCCCTATAAACACCAAGGGAGACAAAAAAATGACATGACATGAAATCTAAACCCCAACCATGACATGACAAACCCTAAGTGAGATGGAGGCAAACCCTTACAAACAATACAAAACCCTTTTTTAAGCATGCTAAAAACTAAACCAACCTCTATAAATACTATGAGAGACAAAATAAAGACATGACATGAAATCTAAACCCTAACCATGACATGACAAACCCTAAGTGAGATGAAGCATTGTCTCCCATGACATGAAACCCAAACCCTACCAAACAAAATAAACCCTAAGTGAGATAAAAGAAACAAAAAAAACACATTAAACCCTAGGTGAGATGAAAAGAAAAAACATGAACAATCAAATTCACCCTTGCCAACCACACCAAATAACATGAAAACCAATGTTGGAGGGCAAAAAATGATCGGAAAGCCCGAATTACCCCTAAGAATTCTAGGAAACAACAAAAAAATCATACGCAAAAAGACACAAAAACCATGCAAATAGTACCCCAAATGAATGTGGTGAGAGAATAAGGTTGCCCTTGATGTAATTCACACTTCAACTATTATTGTTTGTTTATATTTATAGTCCTTGGGAATGATTTAGATAAATAAAATCATGATTATTTTCTGGATATATATAAAGATCGTCTTTGAAATTTACCTTCTTCAAATTTTCGTGCTTTAAAGAACGGTTAGTCTTCCACAACTTTTCTAACAATTATCAGTATATATATAATATCAACCATTAATTAATTAAGAGACAATGCATCGTCATCTATCTATACTATATATAAAAGTACGAGTTTTGTAAAACTTTTGAATCGACTATTATACCTTTATTTTCTAATTGAATCGATAATTATACCCTTATTTATCAAGCATATTTTTTAAATGCCATTACTTAACTATTATAGTTTTATTCTACTAAAAACTCTATTTTTATTCAATTAAATTTAATATCTTTATAATTACTTTATTTTTACCATTTTACTATTTTTTTTTTCAAAATATACAGTTTTATTCTACTAAAAACTCTATTTTCATTTAATTAAATTTAATATTTTATAATTATTTTATTTTTACCATTTTAATTTAAAAAGTTATTATGATTGACATCTTACTATTTGATAGTTTATAATAATGTATTATGGTTAAAATTTATTATTTCCCTAATTTGCAATTATTTTAATTGATTTAATTAATTTTTTGCTTGATAAAAACTTGCTGTATAATTAAAAAAATCTAACATTCTCATAACTATATCATTTTTACCATTTTACTATTTTAATTAAAAAAACTTAGATGTATTAGAAAATTTTAAATATACTTTTATAGTTTTACTCAACTAAAAACTCTATTTTTATTTAATTAAATCTAATATCCTTATAACTATTTTGTTGTTATCATTTTACTATTTTAATTCAAAAAACTTAGATATATTAGAATTTTTAAAATATATTCTTTTACAATATTTTTAGAAATAAACTTTTACAGTTATTCTACTAAAAACTCTATTTTTATTCGATTAAATTGAATATTTTTAATAAATATTTTATTTTTACCATTTTACTTTTAAAATATTGGAGATTTTTTTTGATAGTTATGGATCCATTTCAATTATTACATAAAATAATAAAAGTATTATTATCAAGTTTAAAAGTTAAAATAAGTTGACTAATCATTAACTATTCCAATTTTTTAACAAATTAAGTTAAAAATTTATTTAAAATCTAATTATTGTGATTGACTTTGTTTTTCTATTTTTGTAGTGTGTATTGGTAGTTTAAATCTGGTTCTAAGTCAAATGAGTCAGGTAATTTTCTCGAGTCATTCGGGTTTTGGCTCATTTTAGGTTCAGGTCTACTAGGTCTTGGGTCAAGCGGATTCGAGTTTTGACCTCGGGTCATTCAGGTTTTGGATTTTCGGGTCTAGATTCAGGTCAATTGGATCAACCTTTAATTTTTTAACTACTGGTGAAGTTTAGCAAACTGCATATACGGGTTTGTCGTGTCTGAATATGATAGGTTTGATTCGTTTACTTTTTTTGGTCAAATCGGGTTATGTCTGATTGGACGAGTTATTGGGTTCGGATCAGATTTTGACAGCTCTACATATATATAATTAATTCCAATTATCATTTTAATTTTCATTTAATTTAAACACGAGTATCACATGCGATGCACGTGGAAGTAGAGACTAGTCAGAAAAATGCCAAACATGCAATGGATTAATTCTTTTAATTAAAAACGAATGAATACAAGGAAAAAACAGAACCAATAATTCTTCAATAATTTCTGTTGACAGAATTGCAATTCAAGCGGATTTCGCCCTCATTCTTGCGAGTCAAAACCTGAACATTTCCGAGCTTAACCATAGAAGCTGCAAATTGGCTTTCGAAAAGAGAGGGCTGAGACACAGTTGCATCAACAAAAGCGGCAGTCATTTGGTTGGTATAAAGTGCTGAATCCGTGGATAGCAATCCCAACTTCTTCTGCAGATTTGTGAAGTAAGCAATGTCGAAAGTTTTTGGAGTCGTGACGTCAAGATCAACTAAATCCCAACCCCTTCTGCATTTCTTCCTCAGCTGCTTCCAATACTGAATATCAAGAGTCGGATCAGGCTTCGCCAGCCTATGTAAGATGGAATAACAGCTGCTCCTGCCTATGGTATGGGACCCTGACAAAATAACTAAGTCAAGCTCATTCAAGCCTTTTGATTTGAAGAATTCAATTAGGGTTGTCACATTTTCATAGCCTTGAGGAACCATTTCAGCTTCTTTAGCTATGGAAGTTTTTCCATCCTTACGCCCCAATGTGACTTCCCAGAATGGACCTCCAAGTAGAACAGTGGCATCTCTAGCAACAACAGTTAGGATGTCGGTGCAAGACACTGTCTTCGGACATCTTCTCTCGATCTCTGCCTTGATGTCATCAATCACCTCAAAACCTCTAAGCGTCCGGCTTGCCTTGGCCCTCCTTTCACTTCCTGGATGGTTTAGCAATATTGAACCATCGCAACCCTGCAAGAATGTGTACAAATTGCTTGATTCTATTAATGTAAAGGATACATTAATGATAATGGAGGAATCATTAGATGCTTACTTACCCTTACAGCACAATCGTGAAAATGGAGGCGAATAAGGCTAGCAGCCAAGGTGTAATCCTTCTTAAACCAAGCTTTTGTTTTCTGGTGGATAATGCCTTCAACATCTGGGCAGGAATTGAGATAGTGAGTCAAAGAAAGGTAATCCTCAGCAGGTAATATAACCTTGGGTGCCTTTGTTATAGCTTGTAGCGGTTGTTGGAGGTTAATTGATTCAACCAACGAAATCGAAAGCTCCAATTGAACAATGACAAGAAAAGCAAAAAACATGCACAACTTCATGTTGTTTAGCTATATGTTAGAAGCAGTGATAAGAGTGTAAGCAAAATGTTTTGGCATTGCTTTGTTTATATATATACGTATGTATGAAGCAGCAGCTCATCCTTTACTCGGAGATGAAAATACGTGAGAAGCACTTTGCAAGGCAAAATCATGCCTACTTGTCAATAGTAATGCATCATCAATATATATCAATATAATATATAAATCCATAGTAATACACTCACCTTCACAGCACATTAATCTATATTTATATACTTTTGTGAACAATCCATCAGGGGAAGGGGGATCCTTGTGGTCGTTGGATATATATTGACAAATTCCATTCAACTCCACTTTGTTAATTTAAGGTTAATTATGTTAATTTGGTTTCTGATAATATTGATGTATATAAAAAAAAACAAAAAAAAAACTTGATTTTACTGAGAAGGTTATAATTTTTTCTAGCTATTTGTACACTTTTTTTTGGTAATTATCTTTCTCCATTTTTGTTTGGCTTAAATTTGGCGGCTCCAACCGCGTTTGTCTTTCCATTATATGTAAGGCAATAATTAAAGGTTAATGTCCACTAAACTTCAATTTAGGACGTAATTAAAAGCTTATGCCTTTTTTGCCTCCGGTTTGGACGTTTTGTTCATTAAACTTTAATTTTGGATGTTTTGCCCCTTGAATTCTCAATTTGGATCTCCGTTAGTCCCTCTCAAACGTAGGCGTGACGACATCGTCACACTGCTGATGTGGCAAATACCACGTAGCACAAAAATGCTACTTGACAATGACATGTCAGTGGTTTAGTCCGATATGGCCTTACCACGTGACATTTTACTCCGACATGGCATTGTCAAGTGGCATTTTCTGTCTGATATGGCAATGCCACATCAGTAGCGTGACGGCACCATCACGCCTACCGTTTGAGAGGTACTAACGGGGCTCCAAATTACGAGTTCAAAAAACATAACATCTGAATCATACAAGTTCAGGAGATAAAAAAAAAAGCATTAAGTCAATGATTAAAGGGCACAACTAAGATATTTTATTTCCTTACACTTTTTCCTAATAGCCTCCAATAATACATGTTGACTAGTATTTGAATAATTAACTTATTCTCACCAAAAATGGCATAAATGCCACTTTGCACCCTTAAGTTTGTACGGACTGCCACTTTGCACCCAACTTTTTTATTTTGATCAAAATGCACCCTAAAGTTTTATTTTTGTGCCACTTTGCACCCTCCGTCACGGTATGACAAACGGCTCTATCACGGTGTCCGACGTGGCTTGCCACATATACCAAAAAGCAACATGTAGCACGCCACGTGTACCAAAAAGCGACATGAGACACGCCACGTGTACCAAAAAGTGACATGTATCACGCCATGTGTACCCAAAAGTGACATGTGGCATGCCATGTGTTTCAAAAAGTGACACATGGCATGCCACGTGCACAAAAGGATACGTGCCACGTGTCTTTTTTTTGTCTACATGGCATGCCACGTCGGACGCCGTGACTGATCCGTTTGTCCTACCGGATAGAGGGTGCAAAGTGGCACAAAAATAAAACTTTAAGGTGCGTTTTGGTCAAAATAAAAAAGTTGGGTGCAAAGTGGCAGTCCGTATAAACTTAAGGGTGCAAAGTGGTATTTATGCCCACCAAAAATAGTACTCCCTCCCTCTGTTCCGAATTGAATTTTTTGTCAAACAAAGTCATTTTTTATTATTATTTATGAAAAATTTATATATAATTAAAATTTTAAAAAATATGTTTTTCCAAAATTTATATTTAAAAAAATTAAAAATTATATTTTTGTAATAACTAATTGTCAAAAATGGCTTTATTTGACTTAAAAAGTCAAACATGACTATTCAATTCCGAACATAGAAAGTAAAAAAAGTAAATCATACTTTTTGATATACTAGTTTTCACTTCCACGTGCGGTGCACGTGACTAATCGTGTTTAAATTAAAAGAAAATTAAAATAATAATTGAAATTAATTATAAGTAAAATTGTTAAAATCTGATCCAACCTCGATAACCCGTCCCAACCCGACCGAATCCGATTATGTTTTATTCAATAAAATACACATTGTTATAATTTTAACCATTTTAAATAAATTTAAGAATTAAATATTTAAAAAGTCAAGGCTGACCCAATTGATCCGAATCCAAAACCTGAAAAATCCAAAACCCGAATGCCCCAGAACCCGAGTAACCTGAGGCCAAAACCCGAATCCTCATGACCCTAAATCCAGCAGACCCGAGACCTGAATGACCTGAATCCAGATGAGCCGAAACCCGAATGATTTGAGAAAATTACCTCACTCATATGACATTGACCCATATGAGTATGCCCGAAACCCGTCCAACCCGTCCAACCCGCCCAATAGACTCCTCTAACTTTTTTCTTTTTTTTTGCGTCAACTCCTCTAACTTTATAAGTCAAAGGAAATAACATGTTACTCTTCTTTTTATTCTTAAAAACTTTAAATTCTTGTTATACACTCCAATATATTAAACTATCAATACACACTCCAAAATTGAAAAAGGTCAATCACAATAATTAAATTTTAAATAAAATTTTAACTTAATTATTTTAAAAAATGATGAATAATTAATGATTAGGTAAATTATTTTAACTTTTAAAACTTGATAATAAGATTTTTGTTATTTTATATTATAATTTTTTTGTTCAAATTAGTTTATATTATAATTGAAAAAAAGTTTCCAATTTTTTAAAATTAAAATGGTAAATTAAAATATTTATAAAAATATTGAATTTAATTAAATAAAAATAGAGTTTTTAGTAGAATAATTGTAAAAGCTTATTTAAAAAAAAACTGTAAAATTTAAACAATATCATTTAATAAATATATTTTAAAAATTCTAATATATCTAAGTTTTTTAATTAAATTAGTAAATTGATAAAAATAAAATAGGTATAAGGATTTTAGATTTAATTAAATAAAAATAGAATTTTTAGTTTTTTTTGGCCAAAAATAGAGTTTTTAGTTGAGTAAAACTATAAAAATATATTTTAAAAAATTCTAATATATATAATTTTTTTAATTAAAATAGTAAAGTGTTAAAAATTAAATAGTTATAAGGATATTATATTTAATTAAATAAAAATAGAGTTTTTAGTTGAGTAAAACTATAAAAGTCTAAACAATGGCATTTAAGAAATATATTCGAAAAATAAGGGTATAATGGGCGATTCAAAAGTTTTACAAGAGTATGTACTTTTTAATATAGTATAGATATAGATATTTGATATTGATAGGTTTTGAATCTCAACTAAGAGTTCAACACCCTGTCACTAGGCCAAATGTCGGATAGTAAGTATACTGTTAGTCATTTATCTATACTATATTAAAAAGTACATACTCTTGTAAAACTTTTGAATCGTCCATTATACCCTTGTTTTTCGAATATATTTCTTAAAAGCCATTGTTTAAACTTTTATAGTTTTACTCAACTAAAAACTTTATTTTTATTTAATTAAATCTAATATCCTTATAACTATTTTATTTTTACCATTTTACTATTTTAATTAAAAAAACTTATATATTGGAATTTTTTAATATATTTTTATAATTTTACTCAACTAAAAACTCTATTTCTATTGTATAAAATCTAATATCTTTATACCTATTTTATTTATACCATTTTACTAATTTAATTAAAAAACTTAGATATATTAGAATTTTTAAAATATATTTCTTAAATGACATTATTTAAATTTTACAGTTTTTATAGAAATAAACATTTACAGTTATTATACTAAAAACGTTTTTTATTTAATTAAATTTAATATTTGATAATTTTTTTTTAATTTTACCATTTTAATTTTAAAATATTGGAGAAAGTAGTTCTGGACCCATTTCAACTATAATGTAAACTAATAAAAGTTTATTATCCAGTTTAAAAGTTAAAATAAGTTGTCTAATCATTAATTATTCATATTTGTTTAGGTAATTATGTTTAAAAATTTATTTAAACTTTAATTATTGTGATTGACCTTTTTCTAGTTTTGGAATGTGTATTTGTAGTTTAATGTATTAAAGTGTATAACAAGAATTTAAAGTTTTTAAAAATAAAAAGAAGGGTAACATGCAATTATTTCCTTTGACTTATATAAAGTTAGAGGAGTCAATTGAGCAGGTTAGACGAATTCCGGGTCATCTGTGTCTAGGTCAAATGAGTTATGTAATTTTTTCAGGTGATTTAGATTTCGGCCCATCTGGCTTCAAATCATTCGGGTCTAGGGTCTGGCAGGTTCGGGTTTTGGCCTCAGGTCACTTGGGTTTGATCATTCGAGTTTTGGGTTTTTCGGGTCTAGGAATATCTTTATTATTCGATTTATTTTACAATCCACTACCAGTGAAGTTCAGCAAACTCCATATACGGGGTTAAAGAGTTGATATATGTGTCCCTTTATATATTAATTTTGAACATTAAATACGTAATTAACTATGAAGTGGGGTATGTATTGAAATAAATATTGGTTATATAATATCTAAATTTATGTTTTTTCATTACATCAATTAAAATTATAAATTAATTAATAATATAAGTATTAATAAAAATGAAAATAGAATTACAACCCTTATTGGTGAGATTATTAGTACAGTAGTAAAACCTAATAGAAAAAATTGTCAAGAAATTACTAATTAATTGTTATTATTTATTCATTATGTAAAAAAACAAATAACTAATTATAAATTTATCATAAATTATTCATATATCTGATTTAGTATTTATTCATATAATTATTGTTCATATAATAAAGTTTAACAAATTTAATCATAATAGGTAAAATTATAATAATAATATAAATTTTATTGAATAAATGATAATTTAGAATGTGTGGTTAAAATTATAATAATGTGGATTTTATTGAATAAAAAATAATTTTAGTTTATAATATTCTTGGGTCATTCGGGTTAACTTTTCGGGTCATTTAGGTTACGAATTTACCGAGTTTGGATAGGAGGAGTTCAGGTCGTTTACTTTATCTGATCAATCGGGTTCGGCCGGGTTGGACAGGTTTATCGAGTTTGAATCAAGTTTTGACAACTTTACTCATAATTAATTGCAATTATTGTTTTAATTTTTTTTAATTTAAACCTAGTGGGTCACGTGTAACGTACGTGAAAATAAAAACTAATCTATACTATATTAAAAAGTACATACTCTTGTAAAACTTTTGAATCGCCCATTATACCCTTACTTTTCGAATATATTTCTTAAATGTCATTGTTTAGACTTTTATAGTTTTACTCAACTAAAAACTCTATTTTTATTTAATTAAATATAATATCCTTATAACTATTTAATTTTTACCATTTTACTATTTTAATTAAAAATATTATATATATTAGAATTTTTTAAATATATTTTTATAGTTTTACTCAACTAAAAACTCTATTTTTGGCTAAAAAAAAAACACACTAAAAACTCTATTTTTATTTAATTAAATCTAATATCCTTATACCTATTTTATTTTTATCAATTTACTAATTTAATTAAAAAAACTTATATTATAATTTTTAAAATATATTTCTTAAATGACATTGATTAAATTTTACAGTTTTTTTAAGAAATAAACTTTTACAATTATTTTAATTATAATATAAACTAACAAAAATCTTATTATCAAGTTTAAAAGTTAAAATAATCTCCCTAATCATTAATTATTCATCATTTTTTAAAATAATTAAGTTAAATTTTTTTTAAATTTAATTATTGTGATTGACCTTTTTCAATTTTGGAGTGTGTATTGATAGTTTAATATATTGGAATGTATAACAAGAATTTAAAGTTTTTAAAAATAAAAAGAAGAGTAACATGCAATTATTTCCTTTCACTTATAAAGTTAGAGGAGTTGACGCAAAAAAAAAAAAAAGGTTAGAGGAGTCAATTGGGCGGGTTGGACGGGTTTCGGGTCATACTCATCTGGATCCATGTCATATGAGTGAGGTAATTTTCTCAGATCATTCGGGTTTCGGCTCATCTGGATTCAGGTCATTCGGGTCTCGGGTCTCGGGTCTGCTGGATTTAGGGTCATGCATGTCTGGGTTTTGGCCTCAGGTTACTCGGATTCTAGGTTATTCGGGTTTTGGACTTTTCAGGTTTAGGACTCAAATCAATTGGGTCAGCCTTTAAAATTTTAAATGTTTAATTCTTAAATTTATTTAAAATGGTTAAAATTATAACAATGTGTATTTTATTGAATAAAACATAATTTTAGTTTATAATATTCTTGGGTCATCAGGTTATCTTCTAGGTATTCGGGTTACGAGTTTGTCCGGTCTGGATAGGACAAGTTCGGATTATTTAATTTCTCTGTTCAAATCAGATTCGGTCGGATTGGGACGGGTTATCGAGGTTGGATCAGATTTTAACAGTTTTACTTATAATTAATTTCAATTATTATTTTAATTTTCTTTTAATTTAAACACGATTAGTCACGTGCACCGCACGTGGAAGTGAAAACTAGTTTACTAAAGTATAGTGTTAGTCATTTGTTTACTAAGGGTCGTTTGGTATCGTTTTCGTTTTTCTGTTTTTTGTTTTTGTTGCGCTGTCAATTTTTGAAAACAAAAACATGTTTGGATATACAATTTGGTTGTATGTTTTTAAATAAAAAAGTAAAAAAAAATGGTTAAAAAGCATGTGAGTTACTGTTCTTCATTGTGCTTCTGTGTTTTGGAAGTGTTTTGGAAAAACATGAAAACACAAAATTCTTGCTTCCACTTTTTTCCAAAACACTGCTTCTGTTTCCAAACTTTTTGAAAATAGAAACAGCCTGCCAAACATGTTTTCACTGTTTTGTTTCTAGAAACAGAAAATTGGCAACAAAAAACAGAAAACAGAAAACGATGCCAAACGAGCTCTAAATAACTCGCCGTCTGTGGGTTTAAAAAAAAAAGTTTTCAACTTACAAATATCGTGCTGCGTAAGCCAAGATTTTCATTAGGTAAAAGCTGTTCAACTCGCCGTCTGTGGGAATCGAACCCACGACCACATGGTTAAAAGCCATGCGCTCTACCGGCTGAGCTAAGACGGCCACATACTGATAGGCATCTTTAATCACTCATATTAATTGAAATTCAATGTTGCTTCAACCATCAAATGATACTCATAGTCACAACTCACAGCCCACAAAATATCTGATTTTTCTTATAGGAGACTGACCATCGAAAAATTTCATTGCTAAAGCAACAAAGCTTTTGACAGTCCCAAGCTGCAGCAGCCAGCAAGATAAGAAATGAGTAATGAAATTAATGTTTGTCAATTTAAAAGAAAAGGCAAAGGATAATTGTAGTATAATATTGTTACAAATGTGCCTATGTATAACTGCTGAAGTTGAAACCATCAAAGCAATGCAGAGTTAGAAACAAAAGGATACATCAAACTAACACCAAGCAATCACAAGAATACAACATTTACAATTCTCATCATCCAAACATTGCTTTCACACAATTAAAAATGGATAATATTAAGAAGTTAAAAAAACTATATTACAAATGCATGTATATCCCAGCAACTGAATCTTCAAGCTTTGCAGCAGACAAAACGGCCAATTCCTTTAGGAGGATGACCGTCCTCCCCTGATATCTCAACGCCCTTTTTCTTAATCTTCTTATTGTAATATTTATGTTTAGGCACTGTAACAACAAGAACCCCATCTCGCATTGAAGCTTTCATCTCATCAACGTTGGCATTTTCGGGCAGACGGAATTGCCTGATGAAGTTGTCCCCCTTCCTCTCCCTGCAATGCCACTTCCATTTGACTCCTTTTTCATTCTCATCATCATCATCTTCTTTCCTTTCTCCATTGATGTGAACAACCCTATCTTGGTCAACTTGTAGCTTCACATCCTCCTTTGTAAGGCCTGGAAGGTCAATTTCGAAGATGTGGGCGTGGGGAGTTTCCTTCCAGTTCATTGGAGGGAAAGGATCAAAGTCGATGCTGTTTTGCCGGAACAGAGACTCAAGCAGAGACATTTTTTTATGTATTCTGTGATTGTATAACCTTTTTGTGTTTTAATGCTTAATTTGGATTAAGGTTGATCGTTAATTCGTTATATATATTGCAGGCTTAAGATATCTTGAAATTTCTGGAATTGGATAGAGAGATCAAAGTAGAACGTTGGAGATATTTCTCTGATCAAAATTAGATGATTAGTTTATTACTAGTACTTTTCTTGTTCCAGAAAGGTGGAAGAAAGCGACAACTTCCAGAATTTACTGTTGTGAAGAGAAGTCTCTGGGATAACATTGGAAAGTCAACTCTTTAAGCCCAAATTCCTTTTTCTAGATCATGAAGATAGAAATTACTATGCAATTTGATCAGATTTTGGATTTTTAAGTGCATACAAGGCTTATAGATAATGAAACTTAAAATGAAATGGGATGCATTTGCCAGATTATAATCAAGTTAGTTTAGAATTTTGAAACTCAATTAGAAACAGAGAGAGATGAGAGTGAAAAGGAAAGTGGGCACATGGGAAAGAAGATATATATCTTGTCAAGTGAACATTATAAAAGGTGTATTAATTAATAGAAACACATGAGAAATTAATATCTATCAAACCATCACTCAAAACTATGGAAAAAGTCACACCAAATCCAACATGGCATTTGGGGTATCAATAATATTCCCCCAATGCCCACTCAAAAGGTTAGAAAGAAAGAAAGAAAGAAGAAAAAAAAGTTAAGCTTAATTACAACTCAAACCCCAAATGAAGAAAAGAGGGAGAGAGAGGAGAATTAAGGGACATATGGTAGGTGGTCCAAACTGATAAGAGAAGTATCCCACCACCACACCAGGCTGTTAAAAAGGGAGAGGCAGCCCTAAAAATCAAATAATAATGCAAAGGCCAAAGGGTTGATTGCTGCCATCACATGCATTTTCAAAAGTAAACTGACACCCCACACATGCCATTGCCTCCCATTTGCACATGCTCTCTGTCTCCACACCCAACCCTTTTTTTCTTCTCTCTAATTCGTCACACTTGCTTTCAATTTCAAACAAACAAATCCATTTCCTAAACTCTATCTATAACCTATTTTTATATATATTGTACAATAACCACACAAAAAGAAACAAAAATAGTAAACATTTAGTTAGAAATTGAGATTAGTTATATATGTATGCATTTTGGCACACTTATATCTCTTGTCAACCATATTATTTGTCTCCTTTATAATGTCAAAAGTCTTCATCTATAGATCATTAGCCGGAGCCGGTCCCTGTGGCGCCGGGGACTCAGCCGGCCTCGGCCGGGCGGCTAGGAGAGTGCAAGGGAGGTGCCTGTGGCATGTAATGAGGTGGTCATTGGTTAGACCGGCGGCTTGCATGAAGGAATGGACGACAGTTGGCCCAACAAACCTAAACCCTCTCCTCACCATGTCTTTGCTTATGCTCTCTGACTTGGATGTCTTAACTGGGATCTTGTGACCAAATTTGTATTGCGTCGAAATTGCCTTATGATTCACAAATCCCCATATGTACTTATCAAATGATCCAAACTCCGCCTTAACCTGTTACATTAACACACAAAATTAAGAAGATGCAACTGTATTAATTTAAGTGTACTATTCTTTGCATTTCTAGCTTATTGTATTTAATTTAATTTAATGTAATAAAGCGATGGTTTGGTTCCAGCTGCTTTGTTTAAGAGCATGTGAGGGTGCATGTGAGGTGATTGGGGATTAAAAGTTCCAAGTAATCATGGGACCCTCGCTCGCTCACTTTAATTTGGCAAAGAATATTTTTCACATTTGTTATGGGTTCCCACTTCCCATGGTGATTATCATCAAATTGTGGGGTCATGGGTTTCAACATAGCCTTGCAATTTTGCTTCCCAAAAACTTTTTTTGTCAAGTTAATTGAAATGAAAAGCAAGGAATAGTATTCTCTTTTTGTTTTATTGGTAAAAATATTACAAAGTATATAGTAGTAAAAAGTTTAAAAAAAAAAATTTAAACAAGTACTAGTACAAAACATAAAAACAGCATAAAGCAAACAATATAAAAATAATATAAACCAAGTTAACAAACCGAAAAGAAGAAACTTGTTTTAACTTTGATCAAGGCATATTATATGCATAGGCAACAACAAAATGATTGGATGGTTGGATTAATATAATTAAATTATTACCTCAAGAATACGGTTGGAGTTGTCCACAACACCTCGAACTCTGCTAATGTCAATGGCATATTGAGAGCTAATAGTGGTCATTTCTTTATCAGTGAACTTGGCTACAGTTTCAGCATTAAAATTTGAAAATGCTTCCCTGCAGTCAATTAGTAACAAATCTCGTTAAGACTTTTTGCAGTTTAACTTAAGTATAGAGAGAAAGTCAATAATTAAATACACATGTAAAATATTAATGTCAATAAGTTTAGGAAAATAATTGACCTGAAATCATGACGTTTCTTCAGGATTGAAGTCCAATCTGAGCCAACTTGAGCACCGCTTAGAACCAACAACTCAAAGAGAATGCTGTATCAAATTAAGTTACACGAACAAAGTTAATTTGTAAATATATATAAAAAAATCATTTTTATAGTATAATATTCAAGAGAGGAGGTGGGAGGAGAGTGACATTAATTTTACCTGTCATCATGGAGTGGAACTCCCCATTCTTCATCATGGTAAGCAACATAGATAGGATCTAAGCATGGGGAAAATGGAACATTATATTATCAGTAAAGTAATTATTTTTAGTTAATTCAAACTTGTAAATTAAGCAAATTAGAAAGCAGCTAGAGTAGCCAAATATACCTGAATTGGCAGTGATGAAACTGCACCTCTTCTCTTCTTCAGTAGACTTGGTGATAGAAGCATCAAGAGGAACGACCTGAGATTCAAATTTGGCAGACTTAGATCGTCCATAGTGAGCAATTCTCATCTTCCTTTGTGCTTGTTGAAGTGCCACCTGTTCCCTTCTGACAGCAGCAATACTTCCAGGAGCCTCAATGATGGAAGCAGAGGAATAGCTCAATGATGCCGCCTGTACTTCAATCACATTATTTCCCATAGTCATACCCTCTTTGAAACTTTTTGATTTCTTCCTCTCCAAGCTTCTGCTTGCTGTGTTTCTCTGACTAGCTGGAGCAATAGGAGGAATGGCAACCTTCTCAGAACTTGAGTTTAAAGAAGCATTGGGGTCACTCCCTCGCTTAATAGCCACTGGCCGTGGGGACTTAGACTTGGGGGACAGAGGTGGTGTGGATAAGGCCTTGCTCCTGGAAGTTGTAGTGGGTGAGGGCGGCGTTGATGCTAGTGACGGCGGAGGAGGAGACAAGGGAGGGATATTCTTTTTCAAAGAATTGCGGCGGTCAAGGCTAGGAACACGATTGCAAGTAGGCTGAAGGACAGGGCGGCCATTGATCCTGGCCACCGCAGGTGTCATTTCAACACCCGTGGTCACCTTAGCCTTAGAGCTACACATTTTTAAATGCTTTGCTTTTGTTGGGTTGATGATGAGATGAAGAAAGAGAAATATTAGAGTTGTGAAAGAAAGAAAGAAAGAAAGAAAGGAAGGAGATTGGGGGTTAATACGTTAATGAATGTTAAGAAATAAGAAGGGAGAGGGAGAGGAGTGGGGTTATATAAAAGGGAAGGGAAAGTGGGGACGAATAGGAAGTTGGAACATGGGGAGGTTGGGGTCTGCCATACAACCTCTTGTGAAGGGCATTACTTTTTGGTAACGAGACCACGAGGGGTGACTATGACACGCCTTCCTTCTTTCTTTCTTTCTTGCTTGCTTCCTTTAATTTTCCCCACTTGGCATTGTTAATTTTCAACTAATTAAGTTATTATTATAGATTATAGATTAGAATCATCATCAGCGTTATTATTAGTATTATTGTATTAGGAGAAGAGAATCATGGAAGGCTGATATTCATATACAAAGGGGATTTGTTGGGTGGGCTGGGGAGTGTGGAGGAGCTGGAGTGCTGGTGGTGGTGGCCTGCTTGCCTGTTGGGGTGGGAAATACAGAGTGTGTTTACCTAGGGAAACTTCCCCCTATTCCCCCACTTTTATTATTGTTGCTGACATATTCTGGAGATGGTCATTGCCTTCTTATCCCCTGGAATTCTGCTGGAGTGGTGGATAAGGAAGGTAACTATACAAGAAAAAGACTAATCATTGTTCTATTCTTTTTAGCTGGAGGAATCTCCTCTCCCCCTCTTTCTACTTGTTTGGGAGGACGGAAAAGGTTACATGAAAGATTTTCTTGTCACAAAGCATCAACACACTTGTAATCCTTTCCAGGGTTGCACTGTACAAGGAATATATTTTCACTAATTATCTCCCTTATCATTTTCCAATTTCCACGTATAATCATTCTTTTATTTTTTAGATTTTTTTTTCTTAAACTTAATAAGCGATTAGTTTATACGTCACTCATATAGTAAAGCTCCTCCTAATAATGAGATTATAAGTTCAATTCTAGAAGTGTACTCGAGATGTTTTATACTTTTCACTCAGGAATTTACTCTTATATCAAATAAATTCTACATATATCATTAGGTTTTTTGGCCAGAACATATATCATTAGGTTCAACAAAAATAAAAAAATATTGACCTTTATTTTAATAATGGTGAAAGAAATTAAAGTGTTTTTATTCATTTAACGGTCTAGGATTGATCTTATTAATTTGAGACAAATACGTATAGTGATAAAGCACTCTCAATAACTTTTTTTTTTCTTTCATTCACAAGATTCGAAACTGATTTGATTCGTTGACATTAGAAATTAATGGAATTCACCAAAAGTTTTGGGGTCGAGTCTATCTCCCTAGATAAACATAATTTTCCACCTTCTATGTACCAGAAAAAATATGTGGTATATAGTAGTATAATATATAAAATTAATAACCTACATTCTTAGGAAACAATGTTGATTATAATTCCATTCACATGATTTGGTATTCTGATTATGTATATGAATGAATATTCATTCATTCTCTTAGGAAATACGGAGGTACCATCCTATTTATATAATTTCTATTTAATTAATTATAATTATACATTGAAGCTGTGCTTGTTTTGTTATACAAAGTTTTTGGAATCAATTGGGTAATCGTGTTTAATTATTTATGGTTCTTGGTATGATATAAGTTGATCTCACGAGCGAGACAACCCATGTGAAGCTGATCACCGACTGATTTTATATTTCTTCTTCTAATTCCATTATTTAGAAGACAAAACAACATATTCTAACTCCTTTTAATTATTCTTATTACTCTGTTATATTTTTATTGTATCATTAATAATCACAATTCACAAAGCACATGATTCTCATTTCCAGGAGTCTTCCACTTTGCCTTTAAAATATCTTTTTGTGTGTGTGTGTGGTTTTGTCTTGGTTAAAAGGGCACCATCAGCAACTTTCTGCTTTTGAAATATATATCAATTACATGATGAATTCCATCCATTGGGAAGCAAATATATATGATGAGGAAAGCAAGAAAAATATACGACGAGTACTTAACAAAAATGATTAAACTTAATTTGTGAGCGTGGGCTGTCTGGGCTAAGGCCCACCTAATTCATAACATTCTAAATTATTATTACTATTGTATATATCTTTTCTTTTCTTTAACGAATCTTGATATTTTCTTTTTGTTCATTTCTAACTTCATCTTAAAATTCTTAATAACTCCATTGATTATAATATTTTAATAAAGTGGATACCTTTTTATTTTTTAAAACTTATATTATAATAAGTAGAAGAGGAAACCCTATTTAATTAAAAGGCTAGCTAATTCGGTGGAAAGAAAAGGGTGAATAGAATTGAGACCGGAGAGTGTTTCAGCCCAAAGTCAATTATTATTGTTCAATAGCTTAATAACATCATATATAGTGATGAAAAAGTGTATTGGTCATTGGGAGTAAGGATGATATTTGAATCAGTGTCATCATACACTTTGATTCTTTGAATCAATATATATAGTAAAAGTGCATGTACGTACGTACTAGTCTTGAACTCTAAGGTTCGAATCATGTGGTAATATGAAAAAGTATTCAAAGTCGGAAATAATTATTATTATAATCAGAAATTTGAGTTTAAGATTGAAGCCTTCTTCAGCCAACAAAAGTTTCTTGGATAATAAATGTCTTCTCTTGTCATGGAATTTAAGGGAGATAAGATTATAAACGTTATGAATATATATGTGTACAATACTTTTAAATATCTTCTATCTTTTTTTCTTTTTTTTTTTTTTGAGGGATCCAACACATGAGATGTTTTATTTTAGCTATAACCTTTGGAGTACCTCTCATCAGGGCTCAGGCATATTATGATTGAAGGGATAAGGATGAGTTGAGTTTGCATATAGTAGTATGTTTCTGTCACATTTAGTCTTGTACGGATATTTGGAATTAGACAAAATTTTGATACTGTCCTTGTCTAAATTATTAAAACCAATGCTTATCCATTTGGATTTTGGAGTCCAAAGGAAATTGCCGAAACAATTTCGTGGGTCCAAAGAGTTGGGAGATGGAAGAGGTCCGTTCCATAAGCATGCATGAACCCGCCGCACCATCTAATTTATGTCCGTTCCATAATCCATTTGGAATCAAGGTCCAAAACTTGGTTTCATAATCCAATCCAGCCAACCTAATCTGGGTCCAACTCTATTGCATGTAACTCTGGGGTTTTGCTAAATACCGCCCTATTTTTACTTGTCACCGCCCCCCTTTTGACAGTTTTGCCCTTTGCTTTATTTTCAAAATTCCAAATCCTCTGCAATCTTCAAGAACGCTCAAGAACATTTCTAATCTTCAAGAACGCTAAATAACGTGGAATAACCAAGAATTCCGGAAATGGATTCGCCATCGAACGAAAATTTATAATTAATAATTAAAAAAAATAAAAAAAATAACCGATGCCG